>JAWNNS010000643.1:0-89106 GCA_035044605.1 Scaptomyza cyrtandrae | reverse complement strand
TGATAAAATGAAAGCCAATTCAGATCAGGCCATTGCCGATCTATTTGCTGAATTTTTTCAAACGACCTATAGCCCTTGTTTTCAACCAGTCGTCATGCCTTACCCCTATCACCTTAATGCCTCAAATTGCATTTTTATATCGGAAATCACAGAGAGCTCACTACTTTGTGATCTTGTGGTTATAAAGCCCACATTTTCTCCAGGACCTGATGGAATACCAAGCTGTGTGCTTAGGTACTGTGCTCAGGATCTCTTAAAACCTTTGCATAAATTGTTTAGTTTGTCCGTGGAGCTATGCTCTTTCCCAAAAATTTGGAAAGAGTCTTATATCATTCCTTTGCACAAAAAAGGAAACAAATCTAATGCTCAAAATTATAGGGGTATCTCCAAGTTGTCTGCTATTCCTAAGATTTTTGAGAAACTAATAACCTCTCATCTTCAACATCTTTTTAAATCTATGATTTCACCGTGCCAGCACGGGTTCATGAAACATAGACCTACCTCTACTAACTTACTAGAATTCACATCATTTGTTAATAAGGGCTTTGAAGACAAATTGCAAACTGATGTTACTTACATTGATTTCAGTAAGGCTTTTGACTCTGTAAATCACCTCCTGTTAATTTATAAACTTAAAATTTTGGGCTTTCCCAATAATCTTATCCTTTGAATTCAAGATTATTTAACTTCTAGAACTCAGAGAGTCTATTCTAATGGCTCAGTATCTAAAGCGGAGCAGGTCACTTCTGGTGTTCCACAAGGAAGTTACCTTGGACCGTTATTATTTACACTGTTCATAAACGACCTTCCGTCTGTTATTAATCATTCTCGGGTATTAATGTATGCTGATGATGTAAAATTATGCATGTCAGCTGCAAGTCTTCTGTCTGGTCATAGACTGCAAAGTCACTTAGACAATTTTCAAACTTGGTGCAGGGTAAATTTACTGCATCTCAATTGAAGCAAATGCAAAGTTATGTCATTTTATAGGCGAATGCCTTTTTTTAACATCTATAACCTACCATTGGATCGGATTGATTCGGTTGAGGATTTGGGTATCTTAATGGACCCAAAGCTTAAGTTTGACAAGCACATTGCTTTAATCTCAAATCGAGCATCAAGTGTCTTGGGGTTCATTAAACGCTGGTCGAAGGAATTCGACGACCTCTACTTAACAAAAACTCTTTATGTGTCTCTTGTCCGACCTATTCTTGAATATGGATCTAGTATATGGTATCCCAAATACAGGACTCATCAGGATAGAATAAAATCGGTACAAAAACAATTTTTGCTCTTTGCCCTTCGGGGTCTTAGCTGGGACAATAGTACTAATTTACATGCTTACCACAGTAGACTTTTAGTAATAAATCTTCCCTCTCTTAATCATCGTAGAACTATGCTAGCAATAACCTTTTTTCACAAATTAATAAATGGTGAAATAGATAATTAACCAAATTAACTTTGCTGTACCTATTAGAAGTAGTAGACATTTTTTACCAATAGCCCTGCATGCTTGCTTTTCTAACTATGCTATCCATAACCCTTTTCGGATCTTATGTTCAGTATATAACGATCTTTCCCACCTTATAACTAGTACCACTTCTGCATGCTCTCTAAAAAAAATTATCTTCCGTAATTTGTCTACATGTTCGCGATCTTCATAACCGCACGTTACGCGGTGCGCCCCTCGGTCGGATGGGCGTGAGGTTGGTCGCTTTATGCTTGGGTCCGCGCGTTAAAAAGCCGGTGATTGGTATCGTTGGGCCACTTGAATGTACTGTCTGTTAGTACATCTACGTCCAATATGCATAACATTTAACATGACAAAGATCAAAACTTCAAGTCCTTTCCCTAGAGCTAAAAAAATAATTTACGTTGCCGTTTTATTATATTATATTTCGTCAACAGATTTGTGCAATTTATTTAATTTCTTTAACAAATACTGTTGAGATTAAAGTATAATAATATAGTAATTATTTGAAAATGACTTAACGTATTTTTAGAGCAGGGCTTTTGGTAAAGGACCTAAGGTAAGAAGTGTCCGGGCTTATGTCGCCGCTCTCGATCAGGGTAACGGGTGTCAGTTGGTATCTCACGCCGAACTAGCCGTTCCAAAGTCATTGAAGACTACACTGGTAGTGACCACCACCAATACATCGTGTTTAATGTTAAAAACGGTTGTCCCCAACAGAGCGTGACTCGGAGATCATTCTTCAAATGAAACATAGTGCGGTTAACCACCGAGTCTTTTGAGCGGAAACTTGCGAGAGGTGCTGCAAAAATGAAGGAGGTCGGCCAGAATAGAGAAGTAGCTGTAGAAACATTGGAAACTTCAACCATGAATATCAACAGGTCGGCCTGTGATTCCACGAGAAAAAGCCGGTTTACTGGTAAAGACCAGAGATAGCGGATCACAGGTTACGTCGCGTCGCAGAACGTGCGAGAAACCGATTGGAAGCGAACATCAAGTCGGTGGAACATAAGGGCGCAAAAAAGGAATTACAAAGCCATTAATCAAAGCAAGGCATGCTGCTAGAGAGAGTTGGTGGCAGACATAGAAAGGGATTGCTGGGGACTGGGCTACAAACCTGTGACTCGAAAACTGGGGGCCCTGAATCTGTGAAAGCTAAAGAAGAAGCTGTGAAGTTGGAGAATATAGTCGCCGTGCCGTTCCCGCAGCACCCGACCAGGCCGCAAAGGGAATGGAGCCGGATGGAAGTAATTCCTCTCTTTACCCAGGGAGAAGTGAAGTGATTAACAAATACTTGATAATCAAAAAAAGTGATAATAAGTTTGTTGAAAAGTAATATCAAACGAATCAACACTTTTAACTGCAGGCAAGCCGTGATGTTTCATGCAGTTGATGGGACCATCCAAAACACATTTCTTATAGGGTTGTTCCTCGGCAGTCATTTCCTTATCAGTCTCCTGACGGCATAATCCTTGTATGCCAAGTCTGCCTTGGAATAGTGGGGCCAGCAATAGTCACGTATTTTCTCCTGTCAACCATACGACCCTCAGGAACAGAATCTATCTGGTTCTTGCGTTTATAAAACTCCACGTCTTCCTTAAGATTGAGATCCTCTGTGCACGCTGTCAATCGTCAATCTTGACGTTGCTTCCAAAAGTCCATATGCTGCCTATGAAGTAGTGACGCAGATCGGCTGTTGCATTCTCATGTTGTTGTGTCATTATGGTATTAAAATGTTTGTTCGTCTCCATATTCTTGAACCGTTCCGCAATTTCAAACCGACGAGTCTGTGCATTTCTCTATTTGAGCTCCTGATTCTGCGTACGCATGATCCAACTCGTACGAACGACGCTGCTTGGCTAGCTCCTTCAGCTGACATTGACGACGTTCTTCATCTTTTTTTCATTTTCATATCCATCAACTTGAACGCCTTTTGTTCCTGTTCCTTTTGTTTCTTTGCCTGCTCCTGGCGGCAGAATTGTACAGCAAGACTCCCGATCTTTAATTTTCGCATCGATCATCGCCTTGAAATCACATTCACACTGCTCACACGATAATCAATCTGATCATACATTTGTTCATCTAATGGTTAGGGTGGTGTTAGTGAATGTAATCTCTCCCAAATCGATTACAGATTACAGCCATTTCAATCTTACCTATTACCTCCTGTGTATGAGTGTACGCGCATAGTACATACTGCATAGAAAACTTCAATGTCCCATGTCTCCGGTGTTTCTTACCCGATTTTAATAAAAATTTCACAGATTTTCATTATTTTGTTTAATATTTCAAATGCTATCTCAAAGTTTTCAAAATTCAAGATTATGTTGTTATCGATCCCATGTGTATATCGGAAATGGGATAAGTTATCGAAAATCGGAAACAAATTTGTACTGCCTAGAGGTTAGGCGAGCTTAAGTTCCAAATCTGGAGTCTCTAGATCTTATAGTCTCTGATATCGGCTTGCTCATACATACGGACAGACGGACAGACGGACATGGCTATATCGACTCGACTGTTTATGCTGATCAAGAATATATATACTTTATTAGGTCGGAGATGCTTCCTTCTGCCTGTTACATACTTTTGCACAAATTCATTATACCCTTTTTTCCGATTTTTAATGGGATCAGGGTATAAAAAAAGGGGTAAAAAATTAACATAGCGCATTTTTTTAACGGATTAAAACACAAACAAATTTTTTATTGTGGATAATGTAGTTTACTTGTTAGATATTATTTTTGAGTGCTTGTGGTTGAAGACCCATGACATCGCCGTTCCTCAATTATAGCACCCCTTAGCAACATAGCAGTGATTAAGAGACTGACAACGAAGATCGTATTCGCATTCAAGTTCCAAGAAACGCACCGAGAGCTCCCCTCGCATCTAGTAATATGGACGCTGACCAAATTAGAAACATAGTCAGCAGCGGCCTAGCCGAGCAAGCTGCTGTGTTCCAACAAAGAGAACAAGCATTGGCCAACAGAATCAATGAACTGTCTGATCGGGTGGCGGCAACGCATGTTGTCACCCCGGAGATACAAGCGTATGCTGCTGTAGAAATAAGACACGATGTTCGTTGTGATGAGCCACTTGATGCTGTCAAATGCCTATCTAATTTTTTGGGGGTACAAGAATTTTATGTTTCTTGGAGGCAAGCGGCCTTAACCGCCTATCACATATTCAAACCATATAATGGTAGTTCACGCCACTACCAGGCACAGTATTAAACTTTGACGCGATAATAAGTCGTCTCGATTTCACTTATAGCGATAAACGACCGTTACATGATATCGAGCAAGAGTTGGGCACGCTAAGACAAGGTGACCATCATCTATTTCAACACTACGAGGAGGTCGAGAAAAAACTAACGTTACTGACCAACAAAGTCACTATTTCGAATGAGCCATCGTTAGCGAAGGGCCTGTGCGAAAAATTCCGCAGTGATGCGTTGAAAAGGACCTAAGGTAAGAAGTGTCCGGGCTTATGTCGCCGCTCTCGATCAGGGTAACGGGTGTCAGTTGGTATCTCACGCCGAACTAGCCGTTCCAAAGTCATTGAAGACTACACTGGTAGTGACCACCACCAATACATCGTGTTTAATGTTAAAAACGGTTGTCCCCAACAGAGCGTGACTCGGAGATCATTCTTCAAATGAAACATAGTGCGGTTAACCACCGAGTCTTTTGAGCGGAAACTTGCGAGAGGTGCTGCAAAAATGAAGGAGGTCGGCCAGAATAGAGAAGTAGCTGTAGAAACATTGGAAACTTCAACCATGAATATCAACAGGTCGGCCTGTGATTCCACGAGAAAAAGCCGGTTTACTGGTAAAGACCAGAGATAGCGGATCACAGGTTACGTCGAGTCGCAGAACGTGCGAGAAACCGATTGGAAGCGAACATCAAGTCGGTGGAACATAAGGGCGCAAAAAAGGAATTACAAAGCCATTAATCAAAGCAAGGCATGCTGCTAGAGAGAGTTGGTGGCAGACATAGAAAGGGATTGCTGGGGACTGGGCTACAAACCTGTGACTCGAAAACTGGGGGCCCTGAATCTGTGAAAGCTAAAGAAGAAGCTGTGAAGTTGGAGAATATAGTCACCGTGCCGTTCCCGCAGCACCTGACCAGGCCGCAAAGGGAATGGAGCCGGATGGAAGTAATTCCTCTCTTTACCGAGGGAGAAGTGAAGTGATTAACAAATACTTGATAATCAAAAAAAGTGGTAATAAGTTTGTTGAAAAGTAATATCAAACGAATCAACACTTTTAACTGCAGGCAAGCCGCGATGTTTCATGCAGTTGATGGGACCATCCAAAACACATTTCTTATAGGGTTGTTCCTCGGCAGTCATTTCCTTATCAGTCTCCTGACGGCATAATCCTTGTATGCCAAGTCTGCCTTGGAATAGTGGGGCCAGCAATAGTCACGTATTTTCTCCTGTCAACCATACGACCCTCAGGAACAGAATCTATCTGGTTCTTGCGTTTATAAAACTCCACGTCTTCCTTAAGATTGAGATCCTCTGTGCACGCTGTCAATCGTCAATCTTGACGTTGCTTCCAAAAGTCCATATGCTGCCTATGAAGTAGTGACGCAGATCGGCTGTTGCATTCTCATGTTGTTGTGTCATTATGGTATTAAAATGTTTGTTCGTCTCCATATTCTTGAACCGTTCCGCAATTTCAAACCGACGAGTCTGTGCATTTCTCTATTTGAGCTCCTGATTCTGCGTACGCATGATCCAACTCGTACGAACGACGCTGCTTGGCTAGCTCCTTCAGCTGACATTGACGACGTTCTTCATCTTTTTTTCATTTTCATATCCATCAACTTGAACGCCTTTTGTTCCTGTTCCTTTTGTTTCTTTGCCTGCTCCTGGCGGCAGAATTGTACAGCAAGACTCCCGATCTTTAATTTTCGCATCGATCATCGCCTTGAAATCACATTCACACTGCTCACACGATAATCAATCTGATCATACATTTGTTCATCTAATGGTTAGGGTGGTGTTAGTGAATGTAATCTCTCCCAAATCGATTACAGATTACAGCCATTTCAATCTTACCTATTACCTCCTGTGTATGAGTGTACGCGCATAGTACATACTGCATAGAAAACTTCAATGTCCCATGTCTCCGGTGTTTCTTACCCGATTTTAATAAAAATTTCACAGATTTTCATTATTTTGTTTAATATTTCAAATGCTATCTCAAAGTTTTCAAAATTCAAGATTATGTTGTTATCGATCCCATGTGTATATCGGAAATGGGATAAGTTATCGAAAATCGGAAACAAACTTGTACTGCCTAGGGGTTAGGCGAGCTTAAGTTCCAAATCTGGAGTCTCTAGATCTTATAGTCTCTGATATCGGCTTGCTCATACATACGGACAGACGGACAGACGGACATGGCTATATCGACTCGACTGTTTATGCTGATCAAGAATATATATACTTTATAAGGTCGGAGATGCTTCCTTCTGCCTGTTACATACTTTTGCACAAATTCATTATACCCTTTTTTCCGATTTTTAATGGGATCAGGGTATAAAAAAAGGGGTAAAAAATTAACATAGCGCATTTTTTTAACGGATTAAAACACAAACAAATTTTTTATTGTGGATAATGTAGTTTACTTGTTAGATATTATTTTTGAGTGCTTGTGGTTGAAGACCCATGACATCGCCGTTCCTCAATTATAGCACCCCTTAGCAACATAGCAGTGATTCAGAGACTGACAACGAAGATCGTATTCGCATTCAAGTTCCAAGAAACGCACCGAGAGCTCCCCTCGCATCTAGTAATATGGACGCTGACCAAATTAGAACCATAGTCAGCAGCGGCCTAGCCGAGCAAGCTGCTGTGTTCCAACAAAGAGAACAAGCATTGGCCAACAGAATCAATGAACTGTCTGATCGGGTGGCGGCAACGCATGTTGTCACCCCGGAGATACAAGCGTATGCTGCTGTAGAAATAAGACACGATGTTCGTTGTGATGAGCCACTTGATGCTGTCAAATGCCTATCTAATTTTTTGGGGGTACAAGAATTTTATGTTTCTTGGAGGCAAGCGGCCTTAACCGCCTATCACATATTCAAACCATATAATGGTAGTTCACGCCACTACCAGGCACAGTATTAAACTTTGACGCGATAATAAGTCGTCTCGATTTCACTTATAGCGATAAACGACCGTTACATGATATCGAGCAAGAGTTGGGCACGCTAAGACAAGGTGACCATCATCTATTTCAACACTACGAGGAGGTCGAGAAAAAACTAACGTTACTGACCAACAAAGTCACTATTTCGAATGAGCCATCGTTAGCGAAGGGCCTGTGCGAAAAATTCCGCAGTGATGCGTTGAGGGTGTTTGTATCAGGGCTTGAGCGTAGTCTTACAGACGTGCTCTTTGCAGCAAAAACCAAGGACTTACCTTCGGCTCTGGCGCTCGCACAGGAAATAGAATCGAACTATGAAAGATATACATTTGCAGCTAATTTTGCGAAAAGCCAAGACCGCAAGCCAAAACCCATATTTTAGCAAACAGCGTAAGCAGGGACAGTTCAGCCGACGCAGTAATAGGCAGCAGGGGTACTGTAGTATGCAAGAGCCCAAAAAAAGTGATAATAAGTTTGTTGTAGCACCTTAGCGACAAATTTGAGTACGGATTTTTAGCTTGGATGTTGGACGTCCTCCAACGCCTAAGCGATAAGGTTCAGAAATCTGATTTTGACCTGAGTTACTTTTTGTAAGCATCGAGTTTGAAAGAACCTTAGGATTTTCACCTGAGCTAATGTTTCCACTTATAGGTCTTTTAGTATCTTGAAATATTTTGTTAATGGGTTCCAACTTGATAGCTTCCTGGTTCATTTCATTGTTCTTCATGGGCTCCATTCCAATTTCTAGATGAATATCCTCGTGACATTTGTCGCCACTAATATCAAACGAATCAACACTTTTAACTGCAGGCAAGCCGCGATGTTTCATGTAGCTAATGCCATCCGAAACACATTTCTTATAGGGTTGTTCCTCGGCAGTCATTTCCTTATCAGTCTCCTGACGGCAATAGTCACGTATTTTCTCCTGTCAACCATATGACCCTTAGGAACAGAATCTATCTGGTTCTTGCGTTTATAAAACTCCACGTCTTCCTTAAGATTGAGATCCTCTGTGCACGCTGTCAATCGTCAATCTTGACGTTGCTTCCAAAAGTCCATATGCTGCCTATGAAGTAGTGACGCAGATCGGCTGTTGCATTCTCATGTTGTTGTGTCATTATGGTATTAAAATGTTTGTTCGTCTCCATATTCTTGAACCGTTCCGCAATTTCAAACCGACGAGTCTGTGCATTTCTCTATTTGAGCTCCTGATTCTGCGTACGCAAGATCCAACTCGTACGAACGACGCTGCTTGGCTAGCTCCTTCAACTGGCATTGACGACATTATTTATCTTTTTTCATTTTCATATCCTTTAAATTGAACGCGCCATTCCTGTTCCTTTTGTTTCTTTGCCTGCTCCTGGCGGCAGAATTGTACAGCAAGACTTTCCCGATTTTTAATTTTCGCATCGATCATCGCCTTGAAATCACATTCACACTGCTCACACGATAATCAATCTGATCATAAATTTGTTCATCTAACGGTTAGGGTGGTGCTAGTGATCTCTCCCAAATCGATTAACTTATATTCCTTGACCGCGGCTTTCTCTCTTAGAGCATCGTAATAGGCAGCAAAATTCTCGTTTTTTTTTTGGTTTTTCTTTTGCTGCCTTCTTCTTATCCGTCTCAGCCAGCTCATTCTCGGCCTCGTTGACCAAACGAACAATATCGTTCTTGGACAGACCACCATTTATTTTTTCGATGGTTATTTTGTCGTCCCCAATATCGAACATCACTGCAATCTGGACGCCACGGGGTGCTGGTGTGATGCCCGTAAGGACGTGTTTGCCCAACAAATTCCAAGCCATTTCAATATTACCTATTACCTTCACAAACTTTTATCGACATACTGAACTGATTGTCATGGGCGGTGCTTAAGATCTGACGACGTATAATGGGAAGCGGAGTGTTACGCTCGAGGAGCGCGTGCGTGCCTTTGGAGGTCTCGATACCCAAATAAAAAGGGTAAACATCGGACATCATCATATCCTGCAACTTATTAAAGTTGTTACCATGTAGGTCAGCTGCGTTGATGGCAGCACCGTAGGCAACAGCCTCATCGATTTGAACAGATCCTGCAGCATGTGATGTACCTCGATCAGCGAGTCTAAGCTCAATGCTGGCCTTGGTAGAGGTAGAAAAAATACGCTTTACATGCTCGCAGGCATTGCGAAGACGACATAAAGGAAGCTTTTTGGAGCACAGACACTTGAACTTTTCCAATAAGTAATTGACTAGACGATTGTCAAACTCCTTACCACCTAAATGGGTGTCAGTAGTCGATGATAAGACCCATTAGTCACCGTCATGCCCAGGTACACCTCAGCGGTCTTCTTTAATTTGGACAAAATAGTCGAGCAGATCTCCTCGGGAAAGAATGTCTTCTCAATTTTTTGTTCTATCACAACCTGGGGCCTATCATTAACGTTAACATCATCAAAAGGACAGTAGTTCATGTCATACTTAACGAACTTATCTTAAAACTTGCAACCCATAAAACGCTTAAAATCGAAAATCGTTCGAGTTGGGTTTATAGGCTCTTAAGCTTGGCAGCCAAACAAATGCGTCTTATCAGTAAAAGCAACCCAAAAGGGTGTCGTAAGCTCTCCCAGATCGTTGGGAAGAATCTCAACACTGCCCAAATCAATACCAAGTGCTGTTGCCTTAAGCATCTTACAGTTTTGTTAAATAAAAAAATATTTATCTTTAACAGTATAATTTCTTTGATGATTGTTTCGTATCAAGAATGAAACGAAAACTGACTTTATTTTATTTCCAGCAAAACAGTTATGCCTATAAAATTCCATAGGCTACTATGATGCTAGAAGAAATGAATAACTTTATTAATACAATATTAATATAACATTTATTTGGACGTAGATGTATTAACGGACAGTACATTCAAGTGGCCCAACGATAACAAGCACCGGCTTGTTAACGCGCGGACCCAAGCATAAAACGACCCACCTCCCGCCCATCCGACCGAGGGGCGCACCGCGTAACGTGCGGTTACGAAGATCGCGAACATGCAGACAAATGACTGAAGATAATTTTTTTTAGAGAGCATGCAGAAGTGGTACTTGTTATAAGGTGGGAAAGATCTTTATATACTGAACATAAGATCCGAAAAGGGTTATGGATAGCATAGTTGGAAAAGCAAGCATGCAGGGCTATTGGTAAAAAATGTCTACTACTTCTAATAGGTACAGCAAAGTTAATTTGGTTAATTAGTATGGGGGAATCTATTTCAACATTTATTAATTTGTGAAAAAAGGTTATTGCTAGCATAGTTCTATGATGATTAAGAGAGGGAAGATTTATTAGTAAAAGTCTACTGTGGTAAGCATGTAAATTAGTACTATTGTCCCAGTTAAGACCCCGAAGGGCAAAGAGCAAAAATTGTTTTTGTACCGATTCTATTCTATCCTGATGAGTCCTGTATTTGGGATACCATATACAAGATCCATATTCAAGAATAGGTCGGACAAGAGACACATAAAGAGTTTTTGTTAAGTAGGGGTCGTCGAATTCCTTCGACCAGCGTTTAATGAACCCCAAGACACTTGATGCTCGATTTGAGATTAAAGCAATATGCTTGTCAAACTTAAGCTTTGGGTCCATTAAGATACCCAAATCCTCAACCGAATCAATCCGATCCAATGGTAGGTTATCCAGAAGATAGATATTAAAAAAAGGCATTCGCCTATAAAATGACATAACTTTGCATTTGCTTCAATTGAGATGCAGTAAATTTACCCTGCACCAAGTTTGAAAATTGTCTAAGTGACTTTGCAGTCTATGACCAGACAGAAGACTTGCAGCTGACATGCATAATTTTACATCATCAGCATACATTAATACCCGAGAATGATTAATAACAGACGGAAGGTCGTTTATGAACAGTGTAAATAAAAACGGTCCAAGGTGACTTCCTTGTGGAACACCAGAAGTGACCTGCACCGCTTTAGATACTGAGCCATTAGAATAGACTCTCTGAGTTCTAGAAGTTAAATAATCTTGAATCCAAAGGATAAGATTATTGGGAAAGCCCAAAATTAAAAGGAGGTGATTTACAGAGTCAAAAGCCTTACTGAAATCAGTGTAAATAACATCAGTTTCCAATTTGTCTTCATAACCCTTATTAACAAATGATGTGAATTCTAGTAAGTTAGTAGAGGTAGATGAACCCGTGCTGGCACGGTGAAATCATAGATTTACAAAGATGTTGAAGATGAGCGGTTATTAGTTTCTCAAAAATCTTAGGAATAGCAGACAACTTGGAGATACCCCTATAATTTTGAGCATTAGATTTGTTTCCTTTTTTGTGCAAGTTTGTTTGTGTATGTTTGAAGGGAAGTATTCAGTACATAAACTGACTACTAAGTGGTGTCGCAACTAGCACTTGCAACTAGGTGGACTACGGAGAGGGAGGTCCTTCGATGAATAGATGATAGTAGAAATGAGTGAATAGTATTGAATGCGGTGATGCTAAGACATTAAAAAACACTAACTTTATTAACGAAAAAGTCACAATATTTATAGGTAACAAGTAAAAAGGCTCTAGTCGAGAAATCCCGACTAGACGGTACCCTGATCCGTATACTTTACGCGTACAGTCAGTGCTTGCAAGTATGTGTGCGTGTGTGTACGACCATAATGCATACTGCATACTCAACTTCAAGGTTCCATATCTACGGTGTTTCTTAACCGATTTCATGTGTATATCGAAAACGGGATGAGTTATCGAAAATCGAAAACAAACTTGTACTGCCTAGGGATTAGGCGAGCTTAAGTTCCAAATCTGGAGTCTCTAGCTCTTATAGTCTCTGAGATCGACGCGATCAGGGTATCGTCTAGTCGGGATTTCTCGACTAGAGCCTTCTTACTTGTTTGTTTTTGTATTTTCATACTTGCACTCTTTCAGTTCTTCTGTGCTCGCTCTCTGTGCATCAAACCGTTTTTGGCTCTCACGCGCTCTTTTGTGTTGGTGCTTGACCCGGTTTAAATTATTCCGTTGTTGCTTATGGTTGCTGCGCCCGCGACGGTACGTTTTTGTTTGTGTTTTATTTTGTGAGTATTTACAAGCGTATTCTTACTATTAACCCTAGGGGGAGGTCTTTCTTTTTTGAGCAGTATTTTTTTCAATCATTAATTTAAAAAAAAAAAATTTTATTTGTGCCTCTCTCTTATTTATTGTATTTTTATTTGTTTATTTATTTATTTTTATTTTTTTTTAAAAAATCTCCTAACTGATTCTCCTAAGCGCAAAAAAGCCAATGTTGGGCCGTCATCGGGACCGGTCATGTCTGAAATTCAGCCAAACAATCCTGAGACCAAAAATAACAAGTAAGAAGTCGAGAAATCCCGACTAGACGATACCCTGATCCGTATACTTTACGCGTACAGTCAGTGCTTGCAAGTTCGTGTGCTTGTGTGTACGACCATACTGCATACTCAATTTCAAGGTTCCATATCTCCGGTGTTTCTCAACCGATTTTAATAAAAATTTCACAGATTGTTATTATTTTGATTAATTATTCAAATGCTATCTAAAGTTTTTTCAAATTCAAGATTTTATTGTTATCGATGACATGTGTATATCGGAAACGGGTTGAGTTATCGAAAATCGAAAACAAACTTGTACTGCCTAGGGATTAGGCGAGCTTAAGTTCCAAATCTGGAGTCTCAAGTCTAGTCTCTTATAGTCTCTGAGATCGACGCGTTCATACATACGGACAGACGGACAGACGGACATGGCTACATCGACTCGACTGTTGATGCTGATAAAGAATATATATACTTTATGGGGTCGGAGATGCTTCCTTCTGCCTGTTACATACTTTTGCACAACTTCATGATACCCTTTTTTCCCATTTTTAATGGGATCAGGGTATAAAAATAGACTAAAAAACAATTCTTCTGCCCCAGTCCCCATAATTAACGAGATAACGGATGTAAACGCTATAGTCCCTATGGATGTTGTTTCATCTAATCCCAGTCCTTCGGTCTCTTTGGTGGTGAGTAGAGTTGACGTAGCTGAACCAAACAAACCTAATATACCCAAAGATCCAAATATTCCATTAGATAAAAATGTATCTTCGGTTGAAGACATAATTAAAAAATTTTTTGCCTTTCCACCTAAAAAACAAGTGTTTGTTTCGAGGCTTCCCCCTGATTTGACATCAGAAGATGTCACAGTCTATATTAAGGCCAAATCTAAAGCCAATTTCACGGTGGAGAAATTCAAATTTAATTATACTAGGAATATCTCGTCGTTTAAAATCAGTGTCTCGAGTCAGGACTTTAGCTCTATATGTTGCAAAGAGTTTTGGCCGGAGCACATTGTTGTTAACGAATATACTGCCAGGAAAAAAAATCGGCCTCCGATTTTATCTCCCACCCCAGTAGCTTTGCCTAAATCTCTTGCCGAAACTCGGTCTCCTATTGTATCTCCCAGCCTAGTAGCGTTGCCTCAAACTCTTCTCGTTTCTGATAGTTCAAAAAACTAACAGCTTCTTTGGTACTTGGCTATCAGAACGTAAGAGGTATTTGTAGCAAACTCAGTAGTTTGTATCTTAATAGCCTTGCTTTTCCTTTTCATGTCATTGCCTTAACTGAAACTTGGTTAAGGCATGACATTCTTAATTCTGAAGTAGTATGCAACAGATACTGTATCTATAGAAAAGACCGTACACTTCGACGTGGCGGAGGTGTGCTTATTGCTGTTGATGATTATTTTTCGGAGACAGTAATAGTAGGTGGTTCTATGGATATAGAATTTGTTGCTGTTAAAATGTCTTTTAATGGTGTTGGTGTTTTTATAACTTGTTCGTATATACCCCCAACCTCTGATAACTCTGTCTACGATGCTCATTTGTCTGCTATAATGTCCGTTTCTAGTTCTCGGTGATTTCAATATTGCTGAAGTTACTTGGATTTCTTGTTCCGACTCTGGCGCACTGACCCCCTCGGCACAGAGTGAATTCTTGATTAATTTACTTGGGATATCATTGAAGCAAATAAATGATATCCCAAATTCTCTTAATAAAATGCTTGATCTGGTTTTTGTTTTGGATCCATCCTCCTCATCCATTACCCGATCACAACCCATATCTTATCCAGAAGATTTATACCACCCAACGTTGAAAGTGTCGATCACTTTACCCTACCGGGGGCTATGCCCCAGTAGAAATCGTTTAAGCCGAGTACGTCAATTTCGGAAAACCGATTTTGCAAAACTTACTGGGCTTTTGGCCCTGACTGACTGGTCTACCCTCTACGGGTCTGACAATTTGGACGTGACAATCAGTATTATTTCCCTTATGGAACGCCAAACAGGTCAAACAAACCTGCGAAGCTTACCAGAGAGTTGACAATTCTAAAAAATCGTAAATCGAAACTCTACAAGAGTTTCAGAAAATCAAGCTCTCCGTTAGCTTGTTCTGCATACTTGATTGCTCGTTCCAACTTTTCAGTCCTCAATAACTAATGTTACAGGAATTACCTGACTAGGTGTATATTACAGTTTCAGCAGGATCCTAAACGGTTTTTTGATTTCGTTAATGCGAAACGCAAGAAATCGACTCTTCCATCTAATATATTCTTGATAAAATGAAAGCCAATTCAGATCAGGCCATTGCCGATCTATTTGCTGAATTTTTTCAAACGACCTATAGCCCTTGTTTTCAACCAGTCGTCATGCCTTACCCCTATCACCTTAATGCCTCAAATTGCATTTTTATATCGGAAATCACAGAGAGCTCACTACTTTGTGATCTTGTGGTTATAAAGCCCACATTTTCTCCAGGACCTGATGGAATACCAAGCTGTGTGCTTAGGTACTGTGCTCAGGATCTCTTAAAACCTTTGCATAAATTGTTTAGTTTGTCCGTGGAGCTATGCTCTTTCCCAAAAATTTGGAAAGAGTCTTATATCATTCCTTTGCACAAAAAAGGAAACAAATCTAATGCTCAAAAATTATAGTATCTCCAAGTTGTCTGATATTCCTAAGATTTTTGAGAAACTAATAACCTCTCATCTTCAACATCTTTGTAAATCTATGATTTCAACGTGCCAGCACGGGTTCAAGAAACATAGATCTACCTGTACTAACTTACTAGAATTCACATCATTTGTTAATATGATTTCACCGTGCCAGCACGTGTTCATGAAACATAGATCTACCTCTACTAACTTACTAGAATTCACATCATTTGTTAATAAGGGCTTTGAAGACAAACTGGAAACTGATGTTATTTACACTGATTTCAGTAAGGCTTTTGACTCTGTGAATCATCTTCTTTTAATTTATAAACTTAAACTTTTGGGCTTTCCCAATAATCTTATCCTTTGAATTCAAGATTATTTAACTTCTAGAACTCAGAGAGTCTATTCTAATGGCTCAGTATCTAAAGCGGTGCAGGTCACTTCTGGTGTTCCACAAGGAAGTTACCTTGGACCGTTATTATTTACACTGTTCATAAACGACCTTCCGTCTGTTATTAATCATTCTCGGGTATTAATGTATGCTGATGATGTAAAATTATGCATGTCAGCTGCAAGTCTTCTGTCTGGTCATAGACTGCAAAGTGACTTAGACAATTTTCAAACTTGGTGCAGAGTAAATTTACTGTATCTCAATTGCAGTAAATGCAAAGTTATGTCTTTTTATAGGCGAATGCCTTTTTTTAATATCTATCTTCTGGATAACCTACCATTGGATCGGATTGATTTGGTTGAGGATTTGGGTATCTTAATGGACCCAAAGCTTAAGTTTGACAAGCATATTGCTTTAATCTCAAATCGAGCTTCAAGTGTCTTGGGGTTCATTAAACGCTGGTCGAAGGAATTCGACGACCTCTACTTAACAAAAACTCTTTATGTGTCTCTTGTCCGACCTATTCTTGAATATGGATCTAGTATATGGTATCCCAAATACAGGACTCATCAGGATAGAATAAAATCGGTACAAAAACAATTTTTGCTCTTTGCCCTTCGGGGTCTTAGCTGGGACAATAGTACTAATTTACATGCTTACCACAGTAGACTTTTAGTAATAAATCTTCCCTCTCTTAATCATCGTAGAACTATGCTAGCAATAACCTTTTTTCACAAATTAATAAATGGTGAAATAGATTCCCCCATACTAATTAACCAAATTAACTTTGCTGTACCTATTAGAAGTAGTAGACATTTTTTACCAATAGCCCTGCATGCCTGCTTTGCTAACTATGCTATCCATAACCCTTTTCGGATCTTATGTTCAGTATATAACTATCTTTCCCACCTTATAACTAGTACCACTTCTGCATGCTCTCTAAAAAAAATTATCTTACGTCATTTGTCTACATGTTCGCATCTTCGTAACCGCACGTTATGCGGTGCGCCCCTCTGTCGGATGGGCGGGAGGTGGGTCGCTTTATGCTTGGGTCCGCGCGTTAACAAGCAGGTGCTTGGTATCGTTGGGCCACTTGAATGTACTGTCCGTTAGTACATCTACGTCCAAATAATTGTGTTGACAATTGAGTGTCATTTCCTATAAAATTGATTTATGCTCTATGATTTAAATGCATGTTGACTTGTATGCACCTAAACATTCTCCCGGCCGTTGAATCGGTGATCAACCATCATCTACATCCAGTGTGTTGGCAGCCTCATTCCTTGTAGCTATTGGTTGCAAAGTCCAGAAGCGTTTCTTCCGTAGTGCATGGGCAAATATATATATAATGATGTAATGATGTTGTACTGAACTTATTTGGTCGGGCAGTTCTTGCTTGTTGATTCAACTCAAGCTGCAAGTCGTCCAGATCCTTATCTTCGTGTACCTTGTTCTCTGACAAGGCTTGATGGCCAAAGCATATGTTTTCTTTATTTGGTAACGTACGGCAACGGTGTAAATCATCTGTTGTGAGTCCCATGAATTTATCCGTATGGTTGTTAATAGCTATAATAGGTGTTTTAAGCTCAAATAGTCGCCAGCTTGTTGAGTCCCACATCGGAATTGGCACAATGTTGAACAGTTCTAATATTGATGTTGACACTAGTGGTAGTATTATTCTAAATATTACATGAGAGTCGGTGACTGTGCCTTCTGCTCGCATAATTCTGTTTAAGTGAATAACGTTGAATGATGTCAGTGTTACCATTTGATCTGGCGGCAAATGATCCCGCATTTGGTCCGATTGTTCCTTCAATTGATCGGGAGAGATCAATATTGGGCTTATTGTACGGTGGCGAATTCCAGTTAGCACATCGACTATTTCTGATTGCATGCGTTGAAGGGTGGCTGCTAGCAGTGTTAATTGGGTTGTTAACGCTAGGTAAGTTTCCGTGAAACGCGCACTAGTGTATTTTCCCCTGGTTTGGCTAATGATAGCAACTTGCTGTTCAAGTAGTTTTATCCGCTTGTCCGATGCAGATCTTGTCTTCTTGACAATGTTAATGGTTGAGTCAAGTACTGAAGTCTGATTTTTCAGTAAGGTCAGTAAAAATTCTTCGTTCGTTTTTACCTTCTCTATCAACTTGGTCATTTTATTAGCGTAGTTTGAGTCTAATACTCCAAATATACTATTCGCAAAGTTACCCACTGCATCGAATGGGGACCGGCGTTTGCATGTATGTTGCATTTGTCATCAGGTGTCAAAAGTGCTGTGATTTGGAATCACATATGTGATTGTTATTTAATTCTGGGCATATGTATTTGAATTCGTTTATGGTTTATGGTCGTTATGGTTGGCGACATTAACCGTTTTCGTTGAACGGGAGGCGCATCAGTTTCATCTGTGTCGTCGGTTTTCTTGATGGGACTTTTTTTGGCCATATCTTCTGGGAACAACGGCGCACCTGGTTATAGAACGTTTGTAGATGCCTGATGCCACACGAACGTGATTATCCTGGCCTGGATATGTGCGTAAGATGCGTCCCATTGGCCAACTCATCACAGGTATGTTGTCTTCCTTGACTAGAACAAGCACACTTTCCTTGATATTGGGATTGGCAGCCTTCCACTTATGTCTGGCTTTCAATTCTTGCAAATATTCTTCCGACCATTGTCTCCAAAATCCTTGCTTGAGCCTGGATACTAGTTGCCACCGTTTTAGTAACGAACTTTCGTTGCGGTCTGTGTTGACATCGGGGGGAGCAGTCAGCGTTTCACCAATCAGAAAATGTGCTGGGGTGAGGGCTGTCTTATCCGTAGGGTTGTTTGACATTGGTGTAATTGGACGAGAGTTTAGAATCGCTTCAATTTCGATGATCACCGTATTTAATTCTTCGAATGTTAGAGATGTGCTATTTGTCGTGGTAACCAGTAGACGTTTTGCAGACTTGACTGCAGATTCCCATAGACCTCCAAATGATGGCGCTCTTGGCGGTATGTATTTGAAGGCAACTTGTTTTTGTTACAATGATTGATGATCTCAACCTGAGCCCTTTCGCCAAATATTAATCCTCCCACTTCCTTTAGTTGGTTGTTGTAACAATGAATTGTTTGACATTTTCCGGCTTAGGAAGCGCCGCAGGGCTCCTAGAAAGGCATTTGTGGTCAGATCGCTAACCAGCTCGAGGTGGATCGCTTTAGTGAAGAAGCAGCAGAATACGGCTATGTATGCTTTATCTGGTCTTTTTCCGCAAACTTTATGATGAATCCAGATTGGTCCGCAATAGTCCACGCCTTTAGTGAGGAACGGGCGTGTTGGTGTCACTCGATCGGCTGGCAAATTGCCCATAATTTGGTTCACTTCACACAATTGTGAACGATGTTTCTCGACATAGTTTTGTCCATCAGTATCCAATATTCTTGTCTAGCAATTGCTCGCAAGGCTTGAGCACCGTAGTGCATGTTGTCTTCATGCAGTTCTCGCAATATCATCTTTACTATTGGATCGTTATACGGCAGCAAAATCTGGTGCCTTGCATTATACGGGAGTGGGGCTTGCTCCAATCTACCTCCAACTCGCATGAGTCCATCTGAGCCTTGTAATGGTGACAACGATGAGATAGGACTCTTTTTATCCACTGTGTTGTGGCGCTTCATACTTTTAAAGTCAGCTGTAAATTCAGCTTGCTGTATTGTGTGTAGAGTTATGTTGCGAGCGCGGTCCAGTTCTATTTTACACAGCGTGGTAGTTGCTGATCTGTATCGCTTGTAGCAGAATCGCAACATGTAAGCGACAGTGCGTTGTAACTTGAAGAATGAGTTGCTGTGTCGACAGGTATACAACTCTTCGCCTATTTGTTGATTTAGATGCCGCTGAGCTTATATGCTTTGTTTTCCTCTCCAGATTGCTCGGAGAGATGATGGCCATTTGCCTGGAGTACCATGCAAAAAGAGTGGTCCTTAGAGCGTTGTTGGCGGACGATACATGTCGCCATTTATTTTGACTTGTCACTGCCGGAATTTTCGCTATTCGGTTGGCCTCGAACGTATGATATGTTGAAGACGGTGCACTGATCCATGAAAGAACAACGGTAGAATCCGACCAAAAATATCCTGGCACTGCGGTGGCGTCAAGGTTGAGATCGCGTCGAATCCTGTCCGCGAGTTCAGCACCCAATAATGCAGCACACAGTTCTAGACGAGGTAGTGACTGTTTTGCGGGTGGAGCCACTCGAGACTTTGAGCATAATAAACGCACAGATATTAGCTTGTTTTTGTACATCGCTGCTCCATATGCCTGCTCTGACGCATTCACAAATGTGTGCAATTTATTCGTGACTGGAGTTTTTCCATGGTATATGTGCCTTGAAATTTGCATTGAGTTGAGGCTTTGCAAGTCCTCTCTATAATCCTTCCACTCGTTCTGAAGATTCGTAGGTAGGTCGTCATCCCAGTTGAGTTTTGATTCCCAGAGTCGTTGCATAAAGACTTTTGCCTTCACCACGACTGGAGCGAACAAGCCTAGAGGGTCGAAGACCTGTGCCAGCTCCGAGCAAACAACACGCTTTGTCAACCGGTTTGCTGTGCTGTTTTGTATGCGGCCGCAAAGTTCATCAATTTTTGGCATCCAAATAAGACCTAATGTCTTAACACTGTAATGCTCCAGTGTTTCGTCAAGTTTAATGTCGCTTACAATGTCGTCCTTGGGAATTCCTCATTGTTTGAGCACCACTTGCGTTATTTGAATCCGTTAGGGAGCAGTATTTTAACCAACTCCTTTCGAACTTGTATTGCTTCTCGGATTGAGTCTGCTTCTGTGAGGCAATCATCTACGTAGAAGTCATCCCTTAAAGCAGATGATCCTAATGGTGATCTGCTGAGATGAAGTGAGGCTGCTGCTGCTGCTGCTCCATATGTAACCGTTTTTAATCGATAGTATTTCAACTGATTATTTGGATTGTTCCTCTAAACTATCATTTGATTAAATTAATGTTCAGGGTTTATCCATATTTGGCGATACACCTTTTCGAAGACTGCCGTAAATACGTATTTATGTGTTCTGAATCTCAGTAGAATTGACATGAGGTCTCTTTGCACCGTGGGTCCTACTTGCAGTATGTCATTTAACGATTTTCCCGTTGACGTTTTACAGGATGCATCAAAAACCACTCTGCATCTTAGCTTTGTCGTGCTGCTGTCAGGTTTCAGCACTGATGAGGGATGAAATAATGTTTTGATGGAAGGAGTTTTCTGACCTATGGTATCGAATACAAGTCTAATTGTGTCAATAAATATGTGGTAATGTGTATGGTTTTGAAATAGTTTTAATTGTGTTGACAATTGTGTGTCATTTCTTATATAATTGGTTTATGCTTTATGATTTAAATGCGTGTTGACTTGTATGCACCTAAACAACATTTTTTATGAATACATTAATAATAGCAATGGCTTTGGATACAATTAAGTGTTCTTTAGTAATAAAGATAAGAAGTGTCCGGGGTTATGTCGCCGCTCTTGGTGGGTGTAACAGATTTGTCCGGGTGAGGTATCTGATGATGACGTTTTTCAGTTGATATCTCAAGCCGAATTAGCCGATCCAAAGTCATTGGCAGTGACCACATCGTGTTTGAAGTTAACAACGGTTTTCCCCAACAGAGGGTGACTCCAAGATCATTCGTCAAATGGAACATAACGCGGTTAAGCACCAAGTCTTTTGAGAGGAAACTAGCTAGGATGAAGGAGGTCGGCCAGAATAGATAAGTAGCTGCAGAGACATTGGATATTTCAACCATGAATATTAATTAGTTGGCTGCCAAAAAATGCACGCGGCCAGCCGTAAGTAACAGGCACGTAAATCAGGCTTGTGAGGCTTGAGTGGAAGCCAACATCAAATGGGCGGAGCATAAGGGCGCAAAAAAGCAAGGTGGTCGAGATGGGCAGATATGATGGAAACTCTGGAGCACAGCTTCGGGTCCCGGTTTATCTACTTCAAATAATCCAGAGAAGGCGTCCGCCTTAAGGTGGTAGCAGCGGGAGACCTGCAACGAGCACAACTCAATTTCAACCAAGAACATAGGCTGAACAAGATAGAAGTGGTCAGATATGTAGAAGTGTAGTCCTGACCAAAAATAGGATACCAACCCTTGGCATTATGATAGACACCAAGCTGAGCTTCTTTCAACAGATAAAACAGGCGGCAGACAAAGCTGCAGCTTGTGTGACTACGCTTAGCAGGCAAATGGTCAATGTTGGGGGCCGACTTCTAGCAGACGTCGCCTCCTGATGAGTGTGGTTTAGTCAGTGTTGCTCTATGATGTTGAGATATGGCCCGATTCTCTTGAAAAAGATATGTATCGGAGCAGGGTCGCAGAGGTTCAACGAAGGTAGGCCTTTAGAGTAACTTCGGCTTATCGTACGGTCTCGGAGCCTGTAGTGTTAGTGATCGCTAGGGAGACACCAATACACCTTCTGGCTAAAGAGCGGTGAACGGTTTACTTCAGGTGAAGTGCAGGAGAAGATGCTTCCCAGGAGGAGACAGGCAACACACTTCACGCATGGCAGAACTATTGGGAGGGAGAAAGTAGGGGGAAATGGACTGTGCGCCTCATAAAAGACGTGGAGCCGTGGATAAAAAGAAATCATGGTGAGGTAGATAACAACTACATAACACAGCTTTTATCGGGACATGACTGCTTTCGCCACTGCCTTCAACAAATGGGAAAGGCAGCATCACCCGACTGTTTGTACTGCCTCGGTTGTCGCAAATGGAACTGGCAGCGCCTGACGCTAAGCCAAGAAGCAGAGACAGAGATTTCACCCAACAATATAGTAGCAGCTAAGATTCAAAAAAGATTAATTAGTCCTGTGTGGCTCAATATGTGCAGAGAATTCTAAAAGCTAAGAAAGCCGATCTGGCTTGAGCTCAGTGCGAGTTCGAGTCCAAAAGAAATGGGCAAGAAATACAGAGGAAAAAAAAAAACAATAATTTCTGTTTTTTATACCCTGATCCCATTAAAAATGGGAAAAAAGGGTATAATGAATTTGTGCAAAAGTATTTAACAGGCAGAAGGAAGCATCTCCGACCCCATAAAGTATATATATTCTTTATCATGTTATCATGTCATGTTTACCATGTCCGTCTGTCCGTCTGTATGTATGAACGCGTCGATCTCAGAGACTATAAAAGCTACAGACTCCAGATTTGGAACTTAAGCTCGCCTAATCCCTATATCCCTATCTTGAATTTGAAAAAACTTTAGATGGCATTTGAATTATTAATCAAAATAATAACAATCTGTGAACCTTGAAGTTGAGTATGCAGTATGCAGTATGGTCGTACACACACGCACACATACTTGCAAGCACTGACTGTACGCGTAAAGTATAGGGATCAGGGTATCGTCTAGTCGGGATTTCTCGACTAGAGCCTTATTACTTGTTATATCCTGATCCCATTAAAAATGGGAAAAAGGGTAAAATGGTTTTGTGCCAAAGTATGTAACAGGCAGAAGGAAGCTTCTCCGATCCCATAAAGTATATATATCCTTGATCAGCATCTGTCCGTCCGTCCGTCTGTCCGTCCGTATGTATGAACGCTTCGATCTCAGAGACTGTAAGAGCTGGAGACTCCAGATTTTGAATTTAAGCTCGCCTAATCTTTAGGCAGTACAAGTTTGTTTTCGATTTTCGATAACTCTTTCCGTTTTTGATAAATGTTTAATATTTCAAATGCTATCTCAAAGTTTTCAAAATTCAAGATTATGTTGTTATCGATCCCATGTGTGTATCGAAAATGGGATAAGTTATCGAAAATCGGAAACAAACTTGTACTGCCTAGGGGTTAGGCGAGCTTAAGTTCCAAATCTGGAGTCTCTAGATCTTATAGTCTCTGATATCGGCTTGCTCATACATACGGACAGACGGACAGACGGACATGGCTATATCGACTCGACTGTTTATGCTGATCAAGAATATATATACTTTATAAGGTCGGAGATGCTTCCTTCTGCCTGTTACATACTTTTGCACAAATTCATTATACCCTTTTTTCCCATTTTTAATGGGATCAGGGTAAAAAATTAACATAGCGCATTTTTTTAACGGATTAAAAAACAAACAAATTTTTTATTGTGGATAATGTAGTTTACTTGTTAGATATTATTTTTGAGTGCTTGTGGTTGAAGACCCATGACATCGCCGTTCCTCAATTATAGCACCCCTTAGCAACATAGCAGTGATTCAGAGACTGACTACGAAGATCGTATTCGCATTCAAGTTCCAAGAAACGCACCCAGAGCTCCCCTCGCATCTAGTAATATGGACGCTGACCAAATTAGAAACATAGTCAGCAGCGGCCTAGCCGAGCAAGCTGCTGTGTTCCAACAAAGAGAACAAGCATTGGCCAACAGAATCAATGAACTGTCTGATCGGGTGGCGGCAACGCATGTTGTCACCCCGGAGATACAAGCGTATGCTGCTGTAGAAATAAGACACGATGTTCGTTGTGATGAGCCACTTGATGCTGTCAAATGCCTATCTAATTTTTTGGGGGTACAAGAATTTTATGTTTCTTGGAGGCAAGCGGCCTTAACCGCCTATCACATATTCAAACCATATAATGGTAGTTCACGCCACTACCAGGCACAGTATTAAACTTTGACGCGATAATAAGTCGTCTCGATTTCACTTATAGCGATAAACGACCGATACGTGATATCGAGCAAGAGTTGGGCACGCTAAGACAAGGTGACCATCATCTATTTCAACACTACGAGGAGGTCGAGAAAAAACTAACGTTACTGACCAACAAAGTCACTATTTCGAATGAGCCATCGTTAGCGAAGGGCCTGTGCAAAAAATTCCGCAGTGATGCGTTGAGGGTGTTTGTATCAGGGCTTGAGCGTAGTCTTACAGACGTGCTCTTTGCAGCAAAAACCAAGGACTTACCTTCGGCTCTGGCGCTCGCACAGGAAATAGAATCGAACTATGAAAGATATACATTTGCAGCTAATTTTGCGAAAAGCCAAGACCGCAAGCCAAAACCCATATTTTAGCAAACAGCGTAAGCAGGGACAGTTCAGCCGACGCAGTAATAGGCAGCAGGGGTACTGTAGTATGCAAGAGCCCAAAAAAAGTGATAATAAGTTTGTTGTAGCACCTTAGCGACAAATTTGAGTACGGATTTTTAGCTTGGATGTTGGACGTCCTCCAACGCCTAAGCGATAAGGTTCAGAAATCTGATTTTGACCTGAGTTACTTTTTGTAAGCATCGAGTTTGAAAGAACCTTAGGATTTTCACCTGAGCTAATGTTTCCACTTATAGGTCTTTTAGTATCTTGAAATATTTTGTTAATGGGTTCCAACTTGATAGCTTCCTGGTTCATTTCATTGTTCTTCATGGGCTCCATTCCACTTTCTAGATGAATATCCTCGTGACATTTGTCGCCACTAATATCAAACGAATCAACACTTTTAACTGCAGGCAAGCCGCGATGTTTCATGTAGCTAATGGGACCATCCGAAACACATTTCTTATAGGGTTGTTCCTCGGCAGTCATTTCCTTATCAGTCTCCTGACGGCAATAGTCACGTATTTTCTCCTGTCAACCATACGACCCTCAGGAACAGAATCTGTCTGGTTCTTGCGTTTATAAAACTCCACGTCTTCCTTAAGATTGAGATCCTCTGTGCACGCTGTCAATCGTCAATCTTGACGTTGCTTCCAAAAGTCCTCATGCTTCGCATAAGGTATGTGACGCAGATCGGCTGTTGCATTCTCATGTTGTTGTGTCATTATGGTATTAAAATGTTTCTTCGTCTCCATATTCTTGAACCGTTCCGCAATTTCAAACCGACGAATCTGTGCATTTCTCTATTTGAGCTCCTGATTCTGCGTACGCAAGATCCAACTCGTACGAACGACGCTGCTTGGCTAGCTCCTTCAACTGGCATTGACGACATTATTTATCTTTTTTCATTTTCATATCCTTTAAATTGAAAGCGCCATTCCTGTTCCTTTTGTTTCTTTGCCTGCTCCTGGCGGCAGAATTATACAGCAAGACTTTCCCGATCTTTAATTTTCGCATCGATCATCGCCTTGAAATCACATTCACACTGCTCACACGATAATCAATCTGATCACACATTTGTTCATCTAATGGTTAGGGTGGTGTTAGTGAATGTAATCTCTCCCAAATTGATTACAGATTTCCGTCGCTAAGGGCGGCCATCATATTTAAGCAAAACGGTTTTAGGTCGTTCTTGGCCTTATCATCCTTATTCTCGGCCCCGTTGACCAAACGCACAATAGCTTTCTTGGACAGACCACCATTTATTTTTTCGATGGTCATTTTGTCGTCCCCAATATCGAATATCACTGCAATCTGGACGCCACGGGGTGCTGGTGTGATGCCCGTAAGGACGTGTTTGCCCAACAAATTCCAAACCATTTCAATCTTACCTATTACCTCCTGTGTATGAGTGTACGCGCATAATACATACTGCATAGAAAACTTCAATGTCCCATGTCTCCGGTGTTTCTTACCCGATTTTAATAAAAATTTCACAGATTGTCATTATTTTGTTTAATATTTCAAATGCTATCTCAAAGTTTTCAAAATTCAAGATTATGTTGTTATCGATCCCATGTGTATATCGGAAATGGGATAGACCACCATTTATTTTTTCGATGGTCATTTTGTCGTCCCCAATATCGAATATCACTGCAATCTGGACGCCACGGGGTGCTGGTGTGATGCCCGTAAGGACGTGTTTGCCCAACATATTCCAAGCCATTTTAATTTTACCTATTACCTCCGTAAACTTTTATCGACATACTGAACAGATTGTCATGGGCGGTGCTTAAGATCTGACGACGTATAATGGGAAAAGGAGTGTTACGCTTTGGAGGTCTCGATACCCAAATAAAAAGGGTAAACATCGGACCTCATCATATCCTGCAACTTATTAAAGTTGTTACCATGTAGGTCATTTTTTGCATGCTTGCAGGCATTGCGAAGACGACATAAAGGAAGCTTTTTGGAGCACAGACATTTGAACTTTTCCAATAAGTAATTGACTAGACGATTGTCAAAATCCTTACCACCAAAATGTGTGTCACTAGTCGATGATAAGACCCTGAATATCGAACCATCTTTAACCCGCAGAAAGGTAACATTGAAATTGCCGTCCAAATCGAATATTAGCACATTTCTATTCTGAACCGTTCCTTGAGGAAGCCATAGGCCAAAGTCGTGGCAGATGGCTCTTTCAGAATACTCAATACATTAAGGCCGGCAATGGTACCAGCATCCTTGGTCGCCCGACGCTGTGATTCGTTGAAATGGGATGGCACAGTGATGACAACATTAGTCACCGTCATGCCCAGGTACACCTCAGCGGTCTTCTTTAATTTAAAAAAAATCGTTGAGCAGATCTCCTCGGGAAAGAATGTCTTCTCAATTTTTTGTTCTATCACAACCTGGGGCCTATCATTAACGTTGACGTTTTCAAAAGGACGGTAATTCATGTCTTACTTAACGAACTTATCTTGAAACTTGCCACCCATAAAACGCTTAAAATCGAAAATCGTTCGAGTTGGGCTTATAAGCTCTTGAGCTTGGCAGCCAAACAAATGCGTCTTATCAGTAAAAGCAACCCAAAAGGGTGTCGTAAGCTCTCCCAGATCGTTGGGAGTCTCAACACTGCCACGAAAAAATTGGTTGCACCCAAATCAATACCAAGTGCTGTTGCTTTAAGCATCTTACAGTTTTGTTAAATAAAAAAATAATTATCTTTAACAGTATAATTTCTTTGATGATTGTTTCGTATCAAGCATGAAACGAAAACTGACTTCATTTCAATAAGCGAAAAGCTTGTAACGCAACGGACGTGTTTTTTTTTGCGCTTCGCTATTTCTTCGCATTTTGTGTTTTATCCGTTTTTATAATTCCTCAAACTTTGTGCAAATAAACAGTTCAGTGACTTTGTGTTTTCCGCGGTTGTGTAAACATAAAGAAAACATTAAATTAATAAATTATTTGCATTTTTAGAGCGAAAGTGTCAAAGCACAACAACAATCTGCAGTACGAGCATTCTGCTAGTTTGCTTCGTTTCACTCTATTTTTGTTGCATTTGTGTTTTTACTCTCGCGCTCAATTATATTTCTGCGGTGCTGCTTCTGCTCTAAGTGCAAACAACCGTTTCTGTCTTCCGCTCTCTCTGACGTGCTCTCTTAGATTGGTGTTGGTCGCGGTTAGCTTATTCCGATGTTGTTGCATTTTTCGGTCGTCGCGCTCGCGTCGGTACGTTTGTTTTGTGTTTCTGCTTGTGCTCTAAGTGCAAACAACCGTTTTTGGCTACCGTGCTCTCTTACGCGCTCTCTTAGATTGGTGTTGGTCGCGGTTAGCTTATATTGTTGTTGTTTGCGTTTTCGGTCATCGCGCACGCGTCGGTACGTTTTGTTTTGTCTTGTAAGTAGCAGTTGTTGTGCAGTCAACCTGTAAACAGCTTGTTTAGAGTGGACCCAAGTCTTTTCTACTGCGGTCATCTCTTCATAAATAATAATTATTATTATTATTATTATTATTTTTTTTTCTCTTTACTACATTATTTTTATTAAAGTTTAAATTCATTCGACTGATTTATTATGACTTTCTGTTGTGCCAAAAACTATACTAAAATGGGCTTTATTGGCTTTTGGATGTGTCCAAATGTGGCACATGAAAAATGTGCCGAAATAACTGACAGAATGACTGACCTATTAGCCACGACAAACCTTGAGTGGCCTTGTTGGTCATGCTTGGAAAGAAAAACGGATATTGATGATTTTACGAAGTCTCAACTGGGCTTTGATGGTATTTTCGGACAGCATAAAAAACTGTGCGATAAATTCTCAGCGGCTGAGAAGAATCTAAATGGGAAAAGTCCCAAGAACGAATCTCCCAAACGCAAAAGGCCCAATGTTGTGTTTTCGTTAGATCCAAAAATATCTTAAAGCGATCCAAGCAAAGTCGATCCGAGAAGTGTAAACAATTTAAAATCACCTTCTGTCCCTCCTCTAAATTCTTTCGGGATACAAAATTAAAATAAAACTTCTTCCATGGAAGTTGTATCTTCTAATCCCGATCATTTTGTTTCCATGGAGGTTAGTAGTGTTCAGTTAATTCAACAACATGAACCTAACATGCCTACGGAACCCAATATCCCCCTATCCGCGCCTGATCAAATTTCGGAATCAGTACAGGATATTATAAACAAATTTGTCGCAGTTCCATTGAAAAAACAAATTTTTATTTCAAGGCTTCCCCCTAATTTAACATCTGAAGATGTCAAGGTCTACATCAAGGCCAAATCAAAAGCCAACATTACGGTGGAGAAATTTAAATTCACGTGTGAACGAAATATCTCGTCGTTTAAAATAAGCGTCTCAGGTCAAGATTTCGACACTATATGTTGTAAGGAATTTTGGCGTAACATATAATAGTGAAGAAATATACCGCAAAAATGATAAATCGGACTCCGATTTTATCAGCCCCCCAGCTTGATTTAACTTGCATTCCTCCTCTGTCTTCTGATAGTTAAAAAAACTAACAGCCCACTTTTTACTGGGCTATCAGAATGTAAGGGGTCTTGGTAGCAAATTTAGTAGTTTATACATTAACAGCCAAACTTTTAACTGTCAAGCCGTTGCCTTCACGGAGACATGGTTAAGGAAAGACATCCTTAACTCTGAAATTCTGTCCAGCAAATATTGCATTCACAGAAAAGACCGCGCTCTACGGCGTGGTGGTGGTGTGCTTATCGCTGTTGATGCTGAACTTTTCCTCAGAGACAGTAATATCTGATCTTTCGTCCGATATAGAATATATTGCTGTGAAGCTGTATTTTCAAGGAGCAAACATTTTTTTAACCTGCTAATATATACCACCTTCCTCAGACAACTCTGTGTACGAAGCAGAGTTGTCTGCCATTCGTTCCGTCTCCGAAATGGTCTCTGATCGTGACTTCCTAATTGTCCTTGGTGATTTCAACATTTCTGAAACCACTTGGATCGCCAGTCCTGAGTCGTGTGCTTTAGCACCCACGGCTCACAGTGATTTTATTATAAACTTATGTGGACTGTCATTAAATCAAATCAATGCAGTCCCAAACTCATTAAATAAAATGCTTGATCTGATTTTTTCCTTGGATCCAGCATCCTTATCCGTTTCAAGGTCTAATCCTTTGTCGTATCCCGAAGATGAATACCATCCTACATTAGAACTGATGATCACTATACCTACACAGGTGAAATACCGTAAAGTGAATCGATCAAGGTATGTCCGTCAATTTCGCAAAACAAATTTTGAAAAACTAACTTGGCTTTTATCCCAGACTGACTGGTCTTGCCTCTGCGGGTCTGATGACTTGGATGTGGCAATCAGTATATTTTACAATACTTTATACTCTGCATTTGATTTGTGTGTCCCAGTTGGTAAGCCTATCAGGTCTAACAAGCCTGCATGGTTTACCCGCGAGTTGAAAAATTAAAAAAAAAAAAATTCAAAACTATACAAGAGTTTTAAGAAAACTAACTCCAACGCAGCTTATTCGCTATACATGATTGCCAGATCAAATTTTTCAGTCCTTAATAACAACTGTTATAGGAATTACCTGTCTCGGTGCAAACTTCAGTTTCAGCGGGATCCTAAGCAGTTTTTTGATTTTGTTAATGCAAAGTGAAGGTTATCCAAGTTACCATCCAATGTATTCGGATGAGGTGATTGCTCATCTCTTTGCAAATTTTTTTTAAACGAAAGTGTTTTACTCAGCGACCTACAAGTCCTTAAGCCCATTTTCTCCCCGGGTCCAGACGGAGTACCAAGCTGTGTGCTGCGATACTGCGCGCAGTGACTCCTAAAGCCTTTGCATAAATTGTTCTGCTTATCCCTAAAGTTATGCTCTTTTCCGAAATTTGGAAAGAATCGTTCATTATTCCTATACATAAAAAAGACAATAAATCGAATGTAAAAAACTATAGAGGGATATCAAAATTGTCCGCTATTCCGAAAATTTTTGAAAAATTAATTACTTCCCATCTTCAGCATCTTTGCAAATCCATCGTTTCACCGTATCAACACGGATTTATGAAACAAAGATCCACTACCACGAACTTGTTAGAATTTACCTCGTTTGTACTTAGTGGTTTCCAGAATAAAATGCAAACTGATGTTATTTATACAGACTTATTATTCAGTAAGGCTTTTGATTCCGTCAATCACAATCTTTTGATCCATAAATTATACCTCTTGGGCTTTCCAAACAACCTCCTTCTTTGGATCAAAGATTACTTAACTTTAAAGACACAAAGGGTACATTTTAAGGGTATGGTTTCCAAGTCGGTTCAGGTTACCTCTGATGTACCTCAGGGAAGTCACCTTGGACCATTACTTTTTACACTTTTCATAAACGATCTCCCTTCAGTTATAACCCACTCACGGGTATTCATGTTCGCCGATGATGTAAAGCTTTGTATCACGGCAAAATCTTCTCAGTCAGCTCAACAATTACAGTTAGATCTGAATAATTTTTAAACGTGGTGCAATTTCAATTTACTATATCTCAATTGTGGTAAATGTAAAGTAATGTCTTTTTATAGACGTACTCCCTTCTTAAATAATAAACCACTTAATCGAATTGAATGGGTGGTAGACTAAGAAATCCTCTTGAATTCAAAACCTAAATTTGATAAGCACATCACCTCCATTGCCACCCGAGCATCTGGTGTCCTGGGATTCATTAGGCGCTGATCGAAGGAATTCGACGATCCCTATATTACTAAAACCCTTTATACTTCTCTGGTACCCCAAATACAGAATTTATCAAGAGAGATTAGAATCGGTCGAAAGCAATTTCTGCTTTTTGCTCTCTGGAGTCTCCCCTGGGATACTAACATTAACTTACCCTCTTACAGTAGTAGACTCCTACTAATAAATTTGCCATCTCTGTCTGATCGCAGAAAAATGCTTAGTGTTGTCTTTTTACACAAACTTATTAATGGTGATATAGATTCTTCTGAACTAGTTAGCCAAATAAGTTTTGCAGTTCCGATTAGACCTACCAGAAATTTTCTACCTATTTCCCTTCAAACTTGCAACACTAACTACGCCTTACATAACCCCTTCCGAATCCCATGCTCAATTTATAATGAGCTCTCCAGTTTATTTAAAGGTTCCACTTCTAGTGTCTCGCTTAAAATAATAGTTTTGTATCATTTGTATATGTGTTCGCGTCCATCGTAATCGTACGCTAAGCGATCTGCCCTTCGGTCGGTTGTGCGGGAGGTGGTTTGCGTAATGCTTGGGTCCGCGCGTTAACAAGCCGGTGCTTGGTATCGTTGGGCCACTTGTATGTGCTGTCTCGCTTAGAACATCTACATCTACGTCCAAAAAAAAAAAAAAAAAATCATTTCCAGCAACACAGTTATGCCTATAAAATGGCATAGGCTACTATGGTGCTAGAAGAAATGAATAACTTTATTCATACAATATAAACATAACATTTGTTTGTGTATGTTTGAAGGGAAGTATTCAGTACATAAACTGACTACTAAGTGGCGTCGCAACTAGCACTTGTAACTAGGTGGACTACGGAGAGGTAGAAATGAGTGAATAGTATTGAATGCGGTGATGCTAAGACACTAAAAAACCCTAACTTTATTAACGAAAAAGTCACAATATTTAAAGGTAAAAATAGCTTAGTTTACATGTTTGTGTTGTCAGTTAAATTGGGTTATTGAGTTCTCAGCAATTGCTTGCTTATGCAGAATTGCATATTTCGCAACTACCGGGTTGGCTGACCGCTGCGCTAATAACGCATATTATGCAGTCCGCGATATTCTGTGTATTCAGCGATATTTTGTCGCTAAGAGTTTTCTGACCTATGGTATCGAATACAAGTTTAATTGTGTCAATAAATATGTGGTAATGTGTATGGTTTTGAAATAGTTTTAATTGTATTGACAATTGTGTGTCGTTTCTTATATAATTGGTTTTTGCTTTATGATTTAAATGCGTGTTGACTTGTATGCACCTAAACAACATTTTTTATGAATACATTAATAATAGCAATGGCTTTGGATACAATTAAGTGTTCTTTAGTAATAAAGATAAGAAGTGTCCGGGGTTATGTCGCCGCTCTTGGTGGGTGTAACAGATTTGTCCGGGTGAGGTATCTGATGATGACGTTTTTCAGTTGATATCTCAAGCCGAATTAGCCGATCCAAAGTCATTGGCAGTGACCACATCGTGTTTGAAGTTAACAACGGTTTTCCCCAACAGAGGGTGACTCCAAGATCATTCGTCAAATGGAACATAGCGCGGTTAAGCACCAAGTCTTTTGAGAGGAAACTAGCTAGGATGAAGGAGGTCGGCCAGAATAGATAAGTAGCTGCAGAGACATTGGATATTTCAACCATGAATATTAATTAGTTGGCTGCCAAAAAATGCACGCGGCCAGCCGTAAGTAACAGGCACATAAATCAGGCTTGTGAGGCTTGAGTGGAAGCCAACATCAAATGGGCGGAGCATAAGGGCGCAAAAAAGCAAGGTGGTCGAGATGGGCAGATATGATGGAAACTCTGGAGCACAGCTTCGGGTCCCGGTTTATCTACTTCAAATAATCCAGAGAAGGCGTCCGCCTTAAGGTGGTAGCAGCGGGAGACCTGCAACGAGCACAACTCAATTTCAACCAAGAACATAGGCTGAACAAGATAGAAGTGGTCAGATATGTAGAAGTATAGTCCTGACCAAAAATAGGATACCAACCCTTGGCATTATGACAGACACCAAGCTGAGCTTCTTTCAACAGATAAAACAGGCGGCAGACAAAGCTGCAGCTTGTGTGACTACGCTTAGCAGGCAAATGGTCAATGTTGGGGGCCGACTTCTAGCAGACGTCGCCTCCTGATGAGTGTGGTTTAGTCAGTGTTGCTCTATGATGCTGAGATATGGCCCGATTCTCTTGAAAAAGATATGTATCGGAGCAGGGTCGCAGAGGTTCAACGAAGGTAGGCCTTTAGAGTAACTTCGGCTTATCGTACGGTCTCGGAGCCTGTAGTGTTAGTGATCGCTAGGGAGACACCAATACACCTTCTGGATAAAGAGCGGTGAACGGTTTACTTCAGGTGAAGTGCAGGAGAAGATGCTTCCCAGGAGGAGACAGGCAACACACTTCACGCATGGCAGAACTATTGGGAGGGAGAAAGTAGGGGGAAATGGACTGTGCGCCTCATCACAGACGTGGAGCCGTGGATAAAAAGAAATCATGGTGAGGTAGATAACAACTACATAACACAGCTTTTATCGGGACATGACTGCTTTCGCCACTGCCTTCAACAAATGGGAAAGGCAGCATCACCCGACTGTTTGTACTGCCTCGGATGTAGCGACAACGCTAAGCACAGTTCTTTGAGTTCTTTGGTTGTCGCAAATGGAACTGGTAGCGCCTGACGCTAATCCAAGAAGCAGAGACAGAGATTACACCCAACAATATAGTAGCAGAAATGGGAAAAAGTGTATAATGGTTTTGTGCCAAAGTATATAACAGGCAGAAGGAAGCTTCTCCGACCCCATAAAATGTATATATTCTTGATCAGCATCAACAACCGAGTCGATATAGCCATGTCCGTCTGTCCGTCCGTCTGTCTGTCCGTATGTATGAACGCTTCGATCTCAGAGACTATAAGAGCTGGAGACTCCAGATTTTGAATATAAGATCGCCTAATCTTTAGGCAGTACAAGTTTGTTTTCGATTTTCGATAACTCTTTTCGTTTTTGATATACAAGTTAACATAATCGTAATAATAGTTAAACAAGTAAGAAGGCTCTAGTCGAGAAATCCCGACTAGACGATACCCAGATGCCTATACTTTACGCGTACAGTCAGTGCTTGCAAGTATGTGTGCGTGTGTGTACGACCATACTGCATACTGCATACTCAACTTCAAGGTTCCATATCTCCGGTGTTTCTCAACCGATTTTAATAAAAATTTCACAGATTGTTAATATTTTGATTACCAATTCAAATTTTTTTTTTTAAATTCAAGATTTTATTGTTATGAATCCCATGTGTATATCGGAAACGGGATGAGTTATCGAAAATCGAAAACAAACTTGTACTGCCTAGGGATTAGGCGAGCTTAAGTTTCAAATCTGGAGTCTCTAGCTCTTATAGTATCTGAGATCGACGCGTTCATACATACAGAAGAACAGACGGATATATATACTTTATAAGGTCGGAGATGATTCCTTCTGCCTGTTACATACTTTTGCACAAATTCATTATACCCTTTTTTCCCATTTTTAATGGGATCAGGGTATAAAAATGTCGACGCTATATCGTATATCGATATAAGAGAAGAACCTTCTTTAGCTTAAGCGTCACACACTCACTTCCTTTTTAGAATTTAATCTGACACTTCATATTAAGCTGCTGTAACAAAACAACGTGTAAAATAAAAGAACCAAGATTGAATCTGTAACAATAAGAATCATCTTAATATATTTTTGTATAATTTTATTTCTAAATGCATAAAGACATTAATTGGCGTCCAACTAGTGGTATATGACAAGTTTAAAGTCAGTACCCACGTTGTATCACTTCAATCATAAAGTGAAGCATAAGTGATTCAAAAATATGCAGTTGCTGACATCCGTTCACACAGGCAGCAGAAGTGAACCGAACTCACCTTTCGGTACGATTGGTTGAGGTGCGCAACAGCACTTTAAAAAATATTATAAAAGCAACTATTCACCGAATATAAAACTAACTGCGAAGGAGAAACGACGCTGCAACAATAATATAATTAAATAATTAATAACAAAGTCTCTCCGGCAACAGTGAGTGACTTCTCTGAGAATTATAATTGACACTTCAATAAAAACAAGTTCTCTAGTTGAGAAATCCCGACTAGACGATACACTGATTCCTTTACTTTACGCGTACAATCAGTGCTTGGAAGTATGTGTGTATGAGTGTACGCGCATAGTACATACTGCATAGAAAACTTCAATGTCCCATGTCTCCGGTGTTTCTTACCCGATTTTAATATTTCAAATGCTATCTCAAAGTTTTCAAAATTCAAGATTATGTTGTTATCGATCCCATGTGTATATCAGAAATGGGATAAGTTATCGAAAATCGGAAACAAACTTGTACTGCCTAGGGATTAGGCGAGCTTAAGTTCCAAATCTGGAGTCTCTAGCTCTTATAGTCTCTGATATCGGCTTGCTCATACATACGGACAGACGGACAGACGGACATGGCTATATCGACTCGACTGTTTATGCTGATCAAGAATATATATACTTTATAAGGTCGGAGATGCTTCCTTCTGCCTGTTACATACTTTTGCACAAATTCATTATACCCTTTTTTCCCATTTTTAATGGGATCAGGGTAAAAAATTAACATAGCGCATTTTTTTAACGGATTAAAACACAAACAAATTTTTTATTGTGGATAATGTAGTTTACTTGTTAGATATTATTTTTGCGTGCTTGTGGTTGAAGACCCATGACATCGCCGTTCCTCAATTATAGAACCCCTTAGCAACATAGCAGTGATGCAGAGACGATGATCGTATTCGCATTCAACTTCCAAGAAACGCACCCAGAGCTCCCCTCGCATCTAATAATATGGACGGTGACAAAATTAGAAAAATAGTCAGCAGCGCCTTAGCCGAGCAAGCTGCTGTGTTCCAACAAAGAGAACAAGCATTGGTTAACAGAATCAATGAACTGTCTGATCGGGTGGCGGCAACGCATATTGTCACCACGGAAGTACAAGCGTATGCTTGACTTAGATAATTATGACTCAGATGTATTGAATTTTTAAGGGGTAGATCCCTGCTGCCCTTCATCAGACGAATAGAAGCGGGGCTCAAGTCAACCTTCTTCCTCCTATCGAACCTATCGATGTTCGATGGAATTATCGGTCTCGACCTATTAAAACGGGTGGGGGCATCATTATGCTTAGCTTCCGGTCAATTTAAATGGCGCACGGAAGCTGAACAGATTTTCTTTCACACCTGTACTAAAGTAAATTACACTGACGTAGATTGTTCAGATGCACCCCCTTCAGTAAGGGACGCATTTCTAAAAGTACTAAGGGACAGTAAAAAGGCATTTGCAGACTTTAATGAAGCCTTGCCTTACAATACCTTGATGGTGGCTACCATCAGGACGACTGGTGAAGAACCTATTTATGCTAAACTCTATTCATATCCTATGGGGGCAGCTGATTTCGTTAACAAAGAAATAATTCAAAAGTCAGTCTCCCCTTAAAATAACCCCATATGAGTTGTAGTTAAGAAAGACACTGACGGGGAGATTAATCGAAACATGCGTTTAGTTGTTGACTTTCGTGTGCTTAACGAACGGACGATACCCGACAAATACCCTATGCCTAATATTTCTTTTATCCTGGGGAACTTAGGTAAATCCAAGAATTTTTCAACGCTAGACTTCAAGTCTGGCTATCATCAAATCATACTCGCAGAGCGCGACCGTGAGAAAACTTCCTTTTCGGTAAATGGAGGGAAGTATGAATTCAGAAGACTTCCATTTGGTCTGAAAAATGCGGATAGCATTCTTCAGAGGACCATCGACGACATACTGCGAGAAAAGATAGGAAAATTTTGCTGTATCTACGTCGATGATGTGATTGTCTTTTCAGAAGACGAGGAGTCCCACATCAAGCATGTGGACTGGTTCCTTAAAAGTCTATATGAAGCAAACATGAGGATATCAGTAGAAAATCCAATTTTTTTAAGAAGAGCGTGAACTTCCTTGGGTTTATAGTTACCAGTAGCAGTGCAACAACTGACCCAGAAAAAGTAAGGGCCATAAAGGATTTTCCGGAACCCACCACAGTATTCGAAGTAAGGTCGTTCTTGGGTCTCGCAGGTGACTATAGATGTTTTATCAAAGATTTCGGTGCTATAGCAAGACCTATTTCAGAAATATTGAAGGGGGAAAACGGAACTGTCAGTAGGTAACAATCACGGAAAATTACGGTACAGTTATCTCAAAAGCAAGTTTTTCAAAAGTTGCGTAATATTTTGGCATCTGAAGACGTTATGCCCCAGTACCCCGATTATAAGAAGCCATTTGATCTAACGACAGATGCTTCAGCCTACGGAATAGGCGCAGTTTTAGCCCAAGAGGGACGTCCGATTACAATGATATCAAGGACTAACGCGACTAACGAGCGTGAATTATTGGCTATTGCTAAATTGCGGCATTATCAATATGGGGTTAAAGATATAAATATCTTTATTGACCACAAGCCTTTTACCTTTGCGGTGTCGGAATCCTATCTTAACGCTAAGATTAAAAGGTGGAAAGCGCGCAGAGACGAGACTAATGCGCGAATCTTTTATAAGCCGGGAAAAGAGAATCTAGTTGCAGATGCCTTGTCCGGGCAACAGCTTAACGCTTTAGAAGATCAAGACTCCAGGTCTTGTGCAGCAACGGTCCATAGTGAACTTTCTCTCACCTACACCATGGAAACAACGGATAAACCGTTGAATTGTTATCAGAACCAGATAATCCCAGATGAGGCGCGCTCCCCATCGAAACGCAGTTTCATTTTGTTTGGGAACAAAAAGCGCCACTCAATCAATTTCACCTACAAATCGTTAGTGAACGAACTAGCAGGGGTAATTAAACCAAAGGGTGTAAACGCCAGTCATTGCGATCTGCACACACTAGCAATGATACAGGACGATGTAGTTAGAAAGTTTCCATCCACTAAATTCTGGCATTGCAAGAATCGTGTGGTGGACTTATTCATTCAACAGATTTTTTTTCACACCTGTACTGAAGTAGAAAACACTGACGTAGATTGTTCAGATGCACCCCCTTCAGTAAAGGACGCATTTCTAAAAGTACTAAGGGACAGTAAAAAGGCATTTGCAGATTTTAATGAAGCCTTGCCTTACAATACCTTGATCGTGGCTACCATCAGGACGACTGGTGAAGAACCTATTTATGCTAAACTCTATTCATATCCTATGGGGGCAGCTGATTTCGTTAACAAAGAAATTCAGAATCTACTCAAGAATGGTATAATTCAAAAGTCAGTCTCCCCTTAAAATAACCCCATATGAGTTGTAGATAAGAAAGACACTGACGGGGAGATTAATCGAAACATGCGTTAAGTTGTTGACTTTCGTAAGCTTAACGAGCGGACGATACCCGACAAATACCCTGTGCCTAATATTTCTTTTATCCTGGGGAACTTAGGTAAATCCAAGAATTTTTCAACGCTAGACTTCAAGTCTGGCTATCATCAAATCATACTCGCAGAGCGCGACCGTGAGAAAACTTCCTTTTCGGTAATTGGAGGGAAGTATGAATTCAGAAGACTTCCATTTGGTCTGAAAAATGCGGATAGCATTCTTCAGAGGACCATCGACGACATACTGCGAGAAAAGATAGGAAAATTTTGCTGTGTCTACGTCGATGATGTGATTGTCTTTTCAGAAGACGAGGAGTCCCACATCAAGCATGTGGACTGGTTCCTTAAAAGTCTATATGAAGCAAACATGAGGATATCAGTAGAAAATCCAATTTTTTTAAGAAGAGCGTGAACTTCCTTGGGTTTATAGTTACCAGTAGCAGTGCAACAACTGACCCAGAAAAAGTAAGGGCCATAAAGGATTTTCCGGAACCCAATACAGTATTCGAAGTAAGGTCGTTCTTGGGTCTCGCAGGTTACTATAGATGTTCTATCAAAGATTTCGGTGCGATAGCAAGACCTATTTCAGAAATATTGAAGGGGGAAAACGGAACTGTCAGTAGGTACCAATCACGGAAAATTCCGGTACAGTTATCTCAAAAGCAAGTTTTTCAAAAGTTGCGTAATATTTTGGCATCTGAAGACGTTATGCCCCAGTACCCCGATTATAAGAAGCCATTTGATCTAACGACAGATGCTTCAGCCTACGGAATAGGCGCAGTTTTAGCCCAAGAGGGACGTCCGATTACAATGATATCAAGGACTAACGCGACTAACGAGCGTGAATTATTGGCTATTGCTAAATTGCGGCATTATCAATATGGGGTTAAAGATATAAATATCTTTATTGACCACAAGCCTTTTACCTTTGCGGTGTCGGAATCCAATCTTAACGCTAAGATTAAAAGGTGGAAAGCGCGCAGAGACGAGACTAATGCGCAAATCTTTTATAAGCCGGGAAAAGAGAATCTAGTTGCAGATGCCTTGTCCGGGCAACAGCTTAACGCTTTAGAAGATCAAGACTCCAGGTCTTGTGCAGCAACGGTCCATAGTGAACTTTCTCTCACCTACACCATTGAAACAACGGATAAACCGTTGAATTGTTATCAGAACCAGATAATCCCAGATGAGGCGCGCTCCCCATCGAAACGCAGTTTCATTTTGTTTGGGAACAAAAAGCGCCACTCAATCAATTTCACCTACAAATCGTTAGTGAACGAACTAGCAGGGGTAATTAAACCAAAGGGTGTAAACGCCAGTCATTGCGATCTGCACACACTAGCAATGATACAGGACGATGTAGTTAGAAAGTTTCCATCCACTAAATTCTGGCATTGCAAGAATCGTGTGGTGGACTTATTCATTCAACAGATTTTTTTTCACACCTGTACTGAAGTAGATAACACTGACGTAGATTGTTCAGATGCACCCCCTTCAGTAAGGGACGCATTTCTAAAAGTACTAAGGGACAGTAAAAAGGCATTTGCAGACTTTAATGAAGCCTTGCCTTACAATACCTTGATCGTGGCTACCATCAGGACGACTGGTGAAGAACCTATTTATGCTAAACTCTATTCATATCCTATGGGGGCAGCTGATTTCGTTAACAAAGAAATTCAGAATCTACTCAAGAATGGTATAATTCAAAAGTCAGTCTCCCCTTAAAATAACCCCATATGAGTTGTAGATAAGAAAGACACTGACGGGGAGATTAATCGAAACATGCGTTTAGTTATTGACTTTCGTAAGCTTAACGAACGGACGATACCCGACAAATACCCTGTGCCTAATATTTCTTTTATCCTGGGGAACTTAGGTAAATCCAAGAATTTTTCAACGCTAGACTTCAAGTCTGGCTATCATCAAATCATACTCGCAGAGCGCGACCGTGAGAAAACTTCCTTTTCGGTAAATGGAGGGAAGTATGAATTCAGAAGACTTCCATTTGGTCTGAAAAATGCGGATAGCATTCTTCAGAGGACCATCGACGACATACTGCGAGAAAAGATAGGAAAATTTTGCTGTGTCTACGTCGATGATGTGATTGTCTTTTCAGAAGACGAGGAGTCCCACATCAAGCATGTGGACTGGTTCCTTAAAAGTCTATATGAAGCAAACATGAGGATATCAGTAGAAAATCCAATTTTTTTAAGAAGAGCGTGAACTTCCTTGGGTTTATAGTTACCAGTAGCAGTGCAACAACTGACCCAGAAAAAGTAAGGGCCATAAAGGATTTTCCGGAACCCAATACAGTATTCGAAGTAAGGTCGTTCTTGGGTCTCGCAGGTTAGTATAGATGTTCTATCAAAGATTTCGGTGCGATAGCAAGACCTATTTCAGAAATATTGAAGGGGGAAAACGGAACTGTCAGTAGGTACCAATCACGGAAAATTCCGGTACAGTTATCTCAAAAGCAAGTTTTTCAAAAGTTGCGTAATATTTTGGCATCTGAAGACGTTATGCCCCAGTACCCCGATTATAAGAAGCCATTTGATCTAACGACAGATGCTTCAGCCTACGGAATAGGCGCAGTTTTAGCCCAAGAGGGACGTCCGATTACAATGATATCAAGGACTAACGCGACTAACGAGCGTGAATTATTGGCTATTGCTAAATTGCGGCATTATCAATATGGGGTTAAAGATATAAATATCTTTATTGACCACAAGCCGTTTACCTTTGCGGTGTCGGAATCCAATCTTAACGCTAAGATTAAAAGGTGGAAAGCGCGCAGAGACGAGACTAATGCGCAAATCTTTTATAAGCCGGGAAAAGAGAATCTAGTTGCAGATGCCTTGTCCGGGCAACAGCTTAACGCTTTAGAAGATCAAGACTCCAGGTCTTGTGCAGCAACGGTCCATAGTGAACTTTCTCTCACTTACACCATTGAAACAACGGATAAACCGTTGAATTGTTGTCAGAACCAGATAATCGCAGATGAGGCGCGCTCCCCATCGAAACGCAGTTTCATTTTGTTTGGGAACAAAAAGCGCCACTCAATCAATTTCACCTACAAATCGTTAGTGAACGAACTAGCAGGGGTAATTAAACCAAAGGGTGTAAACGCCAGTCATTGCGATCTGCACACACTAGCAATGATACAGGACGATGTAGTTAGAAAGTTTCCATCCACTAAATTCTGGCATTGCAAGAATCGTGTGGTGGACTTATTCATTCAACAGATTTTCTTTCACACCTGTACTGAAGTAGATAACACTGACGTAGATTGTTCAGATGCACCCCCTTCAGTAAAGGACGCATTTCTAAAAGTACTAAGGGACAGTAAAAAGGCATTTGCAGACTTTAATGAAGCCTTGCCTTACAATACCTTGATCGTGGCTACCATCAGGACGACTGGTGAAGAACCTATTTATGCTAAACTCTATTCATATCCTATGGGGGCAGCTGATTTCGTTAACAAAGAAATTCAGAATCTACTCAAGAATGGTATAATTCAAAAGTCAGTCTCCCCTTAAAATAACCCCATATGAGTTGTAGTTAAGAAAGACACTGACGGGGAGATTAATCGAAACATGCGTTTAGTTATTGACTTTCGTAAGCATAACGAACGGACAAATACCCTGTGCCTAATATTTCTTTTATCCTGGGGAACTTAGGTAAATCCAAGAATTTTTCAACGCTAGACTTCAAGTCTGGCTATCATCAAATCATACTCGCAGAGCGCGACCGTGAGAAAACTTCCTTTTCGGTAAATGGAGGGAAGTATGAATTCAGAAGACTTCCATTTGGTCTGAAAAATGCGGATAGCATTCTTCAGAGGACCATCGACGACATACTGCGAGAAAAGATAGGAAAATTTTGCTGTGTCTACGTCGATGATGTGATTGTCTTTTCAGAAGACGAGGAGTCCCACATCAAGCATGTGGACTGGTTCCTTAAAAGTCTATATGAAGCAAACATGAGGATATCAGTAGAAAATCCAATTTTTTTAAGAAGAGCGTGAACTTCCTTGGGTTTATAGTTACCAGTAGCAGTGCAACAACTGACCCAGAAAAAGTAAGGGCCATAAAGGATTTTCCGGAACCCACCACAGTATTCGAAGTAAGGTCGTTCTTGGGTCTCGCAGGTGACTATAGATGTTTTATCAAAGATTTCGGTGCTATAGCAAGACCTATTTCAGAAATATTGAAGGGGGAAAACGGAACTGTCAGTAGGTACCAATCACGGAAAATTCCGGTACAGTTATCTCAAAAGCAAGTTTTTCAAAAGTTGCGTAATATTTTGGCATCTGAAGACGTTATGCCCCAGTACCCCGATTATAAGAAGCCATTTGATCTAACGACAGATGCTTCAGCCTACGGAATAGGCGCAGTTTTAGCCCAAGAGGGACGTCCGATTACAATCTACACCATGGAAACAACGGATAAACCGTTGAATTGTTATCAGAACCAGATAATCCCAGATGAGGCGCGCTCCCCATCGAAACGCAGTTTCATTTTGTTTGGAAACAAAAAGCGCCACTCAATCAATTTCACCTACAAATCGTTAGTGAACGAACTAGCAGGGGTAATTAAACCAAAGGGCGTAAACGCCAGTCATTGCGATCTGCACACACTAGCAATGATACAGGACGATGTAGTTAGAAAGTTTCCATCCACTAAATTCTGGCATTGCAAGAATCGTGTGGTGGACATATTCAGGGTAGATGAAAGAAGGGAAATTCTTACAGCTGAGTACAATAGAGCACATAGATCGGCCCAAGAGAATGTGAAGCAGGTTCTCTCTGATTACTACTTTCCAAAAATGACAAAGCTGGATAACGAAATTGAAAATTGCAAAACATGCGCAAGGGCTAAATATGATTGTATATAAATGGAAAGCCAAAAGTGTCACTGTTTAAATTGATATTTATTTGGTGTCACCGTACATTTAAATTAGCTTATTGATCGCGATGCGCTGTAGATGCATTGGTAGCAAAAATATGACTGCCTGTACGTTCCCGCACAAAGGCAAGAGTAGCCAAAATTAATAAGAAAAGCTCTGAATGGAAAAATACTGGCAGACCATGCGCTTGGTCAAAGCTTTTAAAAATACACATTAAGTCAAGCTGCGCTTTGTCTATGTGCGTGTGCGTGTGGATAAGAATAACAGATAACGCACCAAACGGCGACTACGGCTAAAGCCGAAATAGAGAAAATATTTACAGGGTGTCTGGGTCCCAAACATACCGGCCCCCCTGAACGGTTGTTCAGCAAAGAGGCAGTGCAGCAACTTTAGTGATTGGGCGTTTGTAAATTCCGTTGGCGGTTTTAACTGTAACAACCCTGACCTTGTCATCTTGACCAGCGTGCACCTCAGTGATACGTCCTAGGATCCATTTGGATGGTGGTAGATTAGGTTTCTTAAGTACGACCAGAGTATCGACTTTTAAGATGGTTTTCTCCAACTGCCATTTTGAACGTTCGTTAAGAGATGTCAGATACTCCAAATGCCAACGGTTTCAAAAACTTTGAACCCTCGCTTGCAATTGGTTCCAGCGCTCTAATCTGTTAATAGGGAGCTCAAGACGTGATGGTTCCGGTAGCGCAGTATATGGAGATCCAGTCAAGAAATGAGCAGGCGTGAGCGGATCTAAAGTATTGTCCCCCGTCAAAGAGGGCGTGAGTTGAGGATGGCTTCAATCTGCGTCAAAACTGTAAAAAGTTCCTCTGCTGTGACTCCCAAAACGCGTCGCAGGTGTAATTTTATTGATCGAACTCCCGCTTCCCATGTACCCCCAAAATGGGGCGCAGAAGGGGGTATGGAGTGCCAATCAATAAAACAAGTAAGAAAGCTCTACTCGAAAAATCCCGACTAGACGATACACTGATCCCTATACTTAACGCGTACCGTCAGTGCTTGCAAGTATGCGTGTATAAGTGTAAGCATATACTGCATACTGCATACACAAATTCAATGTCCCATATCTCCGTTGTTTCTTAACCGATTTTAGTGAAAATTTCACAGATTGTCATTATTTTATTAAATGTATCAAACCCCGTCTCAAAGATTTCCAAATTCAGAGTTATCGAAAATCGAAAACAAACTTGTACTGCCTAGGAATTAGGCGTGCTTAATTTTAAAATCTGGAGCTTCTAGCTCTTACAGTCTCTGAGATCGACGATCATACATATGGACAGACGGACGGACAGACGGACGGACAGACGGACATGCCTTTATCGACTCTGCTGTTGATGCTGATTAAGAATATATTTATTTAATAGGTTCGGAAATGCTTCATTGTGCCTGTTACATACTTTTGCACAAAACCATTATACCCAAAAGACATAACTTTACGTATACTGCAATTGAGATGCAGTAAATTTACTTGGCACCAAGTTTGAAAATTGTCTGTCACTTTGTAATTTATGACTAGACAGAAGAGTTAACGCTGGCATGCATAATTTCACATCAGCATACATCAGCACCCGTGAGTGATTTATTACGGACGGATGGGCATTAATGAACAGTATAAATAATAAAATAATAAATAATAAATTAATAATAACCCGCTTTAGAAACTGAGCCATTAAAATAGACTCTCTGAGATCTAAAAGTTAAATGATCTTGAATCCAAAGAATAAGATTATTTGGAAAGCCCAACAGTTTAAGTTTATATTTTAAATGGAGGTGATTTACAGAATCAAAAGCCTTTCTGAAATCAGTGTGAATAACATCAGTTTGCATTTTGTCTTGAAAGCCCTTAATAACAATGGATGTGAATTCTAGCAAGTTAGTGGTGGTAAATCTTTGTTTTCATGAACTCGTGATGGCACGGTGAAATCAAAGATTTACAAAGGTGTAGATGAGAGGTTATTAACTTCTCAAAAATCTTAGGAAGAGCAGACAACTTGGAGGTACCCCTATAATTTTGAGCATTACATTTGCTTCCAAATGCTATCTCAAAGTTTTCCAAATTCAAGATTTTGTTGTTATCGATCCCATGTGTTTATCGGAAACGGAATGAGTTATCGAAAATCGAAAACAAACTTGTACTGCCTAGGGATTAGCCGAGCTTAAGTTCCAAATCTGGAGTCTCTAGCTCTTATAGTCTCTGAGATCGACGCGTTCATACATACGGACAGACAGACGGACAGACGGACATGGCTATATCGACTCGGCTGATCAAGAATATATATACTTTATGGGGTCGGAGATGCTTCCTTCTGCCTGTTACACACTTTTGCACAATAGCATTATACCCTTTTTTCCCATTTTTAATGGTATAAAAATCGGTTAGGATCCTGTTGAAACTGTAATCTTTACCTAGACAGGTAATTCCTGTAACAATTAAATGATTAATTAATAATAATAATAATTAATTAAACTTTATTTTCAGCTGAGAGCTCAGCAGATATTGTTAGGTGTTTTGCACAATGCCAACAAAAAATCTGTGTACCATGAAATTGTTGGAGGTGGTGCTGGCGTCGGAAAAAACCTACTTATTTTTGCAATTTATCAGTCCTTATCAGTTTTGTACAATAACAAGCCAGGAACAGATCCAACTTCTGTTAAAATACTTTTATGCGCACCCACAGGAAAAGCAGCTTTCGGAATCAGTGCATTTCATGTTTCACTCCTGGTTCAGATTTGAGGGCATTAATCCATGATTTAGTTAACACATTGCATTCAAGGTTGATTGACCTAAAACTGCATACTATAGACAAATATCTATGGTTGGCTCTAAAATGTTGGCCAAACTGGACGTCTTACAAATTTTTTTAAAATTCTGATGATCCCTACAGTGCAATATTTGGTCCATCTCTGTGGGACCTCTTTAAGTATTTTGAACTAACAGAAATAATGCGACAAAGAGAGGAACATCTTTTTGCGTCTGCTTTAAATAATATGTCATCGGGTCTTATGACAGCCGATGATATTAGCCTTATTCGATCCCGCATTTATCAGCCATCGGACGTGACCAATGATGCAATTCATCTTTTTAGTACAAATGCGGCAACAGATACATTTGATATTTCAAAATTAAATTCTTTTCCCACTGACCAGTATTTTTAAAATTTAAAATTATATTAAAGCTACTCATTTAAATACCGCACATAGGGTTAGAATTTTAGAAGCCGTTCGCAGCTTTAAATCTTCCGAGACAAAGGGACTTTGTATGTCACTACTTTTAAAAACCACTGTATGCACAAATATATGATTACCTATTTCTCTAAGACCTACTCGCTGCTTATAGTCTATTAACCATAGGCATAGTTGGTCAAAATGTATGTAAAAGTAAGTAAATGTTTATGAAGCTGCAAAAAGCAATATTAATATATTTATCTAAAAGAAATAATAATTCGAATCGTAAAAAAGGATTGAAAAATACTATTAGATATTATAAAAAAGACAGAACTGTGATTTTTCAAGATCTTTGGTGTCAAGATAATAAACACGCACAACTACTATTAAGCAATAACGTAAAGAAACACACAGATAGTTTCTGCACACAATAACTGGCAGAAACACAATACAGACAAGGGTGTCAGCCCCTGCAATAAACGGTCCATATGAGAAGAGGGCGTTGCTGAACGACTGCTTGCAGCGAGAGTGGCAGCTCAGGTTGGGTGGTGCTGGTAACGGACGAGTTAAACATCAATTCTTCCCGGAAGCAAGCTTCGTTTTCATCCGGCGAGAATTTGGTTTTTGTCTAAGCGTTTTTTTCCTGTTAACTGCTTTATATGCAGATCTGCGGAACATTGATGGACTTGGCTAGCGTCCCTGGAGAGGATGCAGTGCATTTGCAGACGCTGCATTCGCAAAGCATCTACAACATGTGAGGTGGTGCAACGTGGGCTTCCAGTCCCGGGCTAATTAGCTAATTCTGGAATCACCCGTGTGGTTAGTGGGCTGAAGATTGTCCACCACAGTTTGTCACTGCTTCTTTTATGAGGCGAATAAAAGAGATACCTGGGTTTCTAGTCCCGTGCCTTTCAACCAAAACTGGTAACACCCGTGTAGTCGAGGGGCACGAGAATGTCATCCACAGTATGTCATGAGGCGATTAAAAGAAACACTCTTTTCTGACTTAGTGAGGTAGACCCCTTGTGATAGTATCGTGTTCGTTGTGTTTTTTGCTGATAGTTCTAACCATTACCAGTTGGGATAACTTACACCCAAAAAAAGGTGCATTTAAAAACTTGTTCAGTAAAAGGGGTGCTAGTTTGACGCTTAAGCGAAACTCGCTATATATCTTGCTGTATCCTTGAATATATATGAGAACCGTGGCTGTAATTCTTCGTATCGAAAATTCCATATTAAATACACCTTAGCGATAAAGTACTCATACTCTTGCAAAGCAGTGACTCTGAACGTGGTACAATTGTGAGTACGTGTGCATTATTTTATTTAGAATCTGAATTTTAACAACGATGGTTCCCACAGATTCAATGTACAAAGAGTTTGTAGGAGCACAAGAAAACGTGAAGGACGATTTAAAGGTGGGAATTTCGTTTAAGAATAGTGATCTGAATATCTTTGAGTGCGATACTGCTTTATATATTGGCAGGCGGCAAATTTTTTTTATTTTTATTTTTTTTTATTATTACTGGACGTAGATGTACTAACGGTGTACTAAGATCCGAAAAGGGTTATGGCTAGCATAGTTAAAATCGCAAGCATGCAGGGCTAAAAGTAAAAAGTTTCGACTAGTTGTAAAGGGTACTGCAAAGTTAATTTGGTTAATTAGTACGGGGGAGTCTATTTCACCATTTATTAATTTGTGAACAAAGTTTATGGTTAGCATAGTTCTACGATTAGTCAGAGAGGGAAGATTTATTAATAAAAGTCTACTGTGGTAAGCGGGTAAACTAATACTATTATCCCAGTTAAGACCCCGATGGGCAAAGAGTAAAATTTATTTTTGCACCGATTCTATCCTATATTTGAATCCTATATTTAAGATACCGTATACAAGATCCATATTCGAGAATCGGTCGAACAAGAGACATATAAAGAGTTTTTGTTAGTAGGGGTCGTCGAATTCCTTCGGGTCCCAAATCCTCAACCAAATCAATCCGATCAAGAGGTAGGTTATCCAGAATGTAGAAGTTAAAAAAAGGCATTCGTCTATAAAAAGACATAACTTTACATTTACTGCAATTGAGATGCAGTAAATTTACTTGGCACCAAGTTTGAAATTTGTCTAAGTCACTTTGTAATTTATGACTAGCATGCATAATTTCACATCATCAGCATACATCAGCACCCGTGAGTGATATATTACGGACGGAAGGTCATTGATGAATAGAATAAATAATAACGGTCCAAGGTGACTTCCTTGTGGAACCCCAGAAGAGACCTGGACCGCTTTAGAAACTGAGCCATTAAAATAGACTCTCTGAGTTCTAAAATATAAATAGTCTTGAATCCAAAGAATAAGATTATTGGGAAAGCCGAAAAGTTCAAGTTTATATATTAAAAGTTTATATATTAAAATTAAAACTAAACAATTTATGCGAAGGTTTTAAAAGACCCTGAGCACAATACCTTTACACACAGCTAGATATTCCATCAGGTCCTGGAGAAAATGTGGGCTTAATAACCTGAAAATCACAAAGTAGTAAACTCTCTGTGATTTCCGGTATGAAAATCAATTTGAGGCATTAAGCTGATAGGGGTAAGGCATGACGACTGGTTGAAAACAAGGACTATAAGTCGTTTGAAAAAATGTTAAGCTAGCTAGCTAAGCGGGGTCTGTGAAAATAGGCTTTATCTTTACAGCCAGTTTTGGAGCTGAAACAATTAGTCTCGGTATATACAGGTAGGAGAACACAGACTCAAGAAACGGCTACTTACGAAGCTATGGGTTGCCTGTTCGTGGAATTGAGTCCCTCTATCTGTTCGGGTAAATGACTTAACGCAACTATGGCTTTCTTAACCGAAAAACGTAGCGAAAAAAAGCAAACTATGTCCTTTAATATAAAAATCTTTGTCTTCTTTGCCTCTCCTTTGTTACAGTTGATGTTATCCGTTCTCAGGGATTTGGAAATGAGAAATTTTTTTCTAGTTTGTGTCAGACCAACAAAAACAATACTGAGCTAATAAAACAATATTTGAAGCCTATTAAGTATCCTTATTACGCTTTTCGAATGGCAAGGAGCCAAGTTTAAAATAGTCTATTCACTTAAGAGTGAAAATATTAAATTTGACGTTTAAAATTAAAAACTTAGGGAATTACCTCAACTATCAGAACTCAAAGAGTATACCAATTGAAAAAACTCAGCAAAATGTTCGGCCCCTGCCTGCCCAGAACTTGCTTTCGTGTTATCAATGTAAACCGGGGACAACGAGCAGAGGATTTACGCTTTGAGTTTTTAAATTTATAAGACAGTTGCGAATCGCGGGAAAATTAAGTCTATTATTAAAAAAATATGTGTTAATTAAAAGCAAGATTTGACTTTGCTTTTATATACGAAGAAAGGTTCATGGCATTTGCCCATTAATTTAAGTTTGGTTAAATATTCTTGTAGCGAGTCCTAGGAATTTTATCATCCTTTGAATTACAAGTAAGCGCAAAACAGACATCAAGGTTACTTCAAGGGACAACGACTGTGGGATGGTAGATGTAATAGGATAAGGGCACTAAATGATATTTTATTACATAAAAACTCATTGCCCAGACGATCATGAATCATAATTATCAGGTTTTATCTTGGTTGTGTAAGTGAAAATTTTTGTGAGGCAAGTGATAGGTTGTTAACAGTTAATGGCTCCTGCAATTTGATGGGCCAGACTAATTAATTCTGTTAGTTTTTTGCTATCAAAGTGGGTATAACTTGTTTAAAAAAAATTTGAGGAAAGTTCGGGCAGAACTCACAACACTCAACTTACAGAACAATAGATTTCAGGCGTTTTTAAACTACAAGCTTTTCAGCTAGAGAACTCAAGGATTGTAACATAAACTATTATTGAATCCATAGAAATAAAAATAAGAGCTACTTCCTAGTCATACATTCAAAAATTTTTCTAAAATCCCACACAATAATTTCGACTTTTGAAACCCTGAACCCATTAAAAATGGGTAAAAAGGCTATAGTGGTTTTGTGCAAAAGTTTGTAACAGGCAGAAGGAATCTCCGACCCCATAGAGTATATATATTCTTGATTAGTATCAACGGCCGAGTCGATGTAGCCATGTCCGTCTGTCCGCCCGTCCGTCTGTCTGTCTGTATGTCTGTCCGTCTGTACACAAGAAATTGACATATAAGTGAACACCTGTGAAAATTTTATCAAAATCGGTTAAGAAAATTAGAAGTTATACCAATTTGTATATTTGTATTGATTAAAGACCACACAAACAGGCAGCTTGCAGATGCAGGCATATATATGAAGAGTGCAGCGTATTACGCGTGCAAAACTGCTGCGCAGGGAACTTAAATCATTTGTGAATAGGTATATAGACACATTGAAAAGGTCTGGGTTCTTAGTTTGCTATAACATAAGTTGTGTTTGGTTATGAAATAAATTATGGCCTGCTTTATATGACCCTTTAGTACCTCCAAGGAAAATAAGTTTGAATGTGCGCATGCGCTATCGCGAAACAACGCTTGCACTTTTTACCCTGCTTACCTGCTAAAATTAGCCAAGCAATAGCGATTTTTGGCAATTTTTAGGGGAAAAAGGTGAACATTTTTTCTTTTAGTGTAAAATTTAAAAAATTTGACTTATTGAATGTGCTTGGGTCTGGATATCTTATGTTTGTGTTTCTTAACGTAATTGTTTAAAAGTAGTTGTGTATGTTAACTATCTTGACGCCAAGGATTTTGAAAAATCGCTTTCTTTTCATTTTGTTTTTTTTCAAATATTTAATAGTCTTTTTCAAGACTTTTTCTTACGATTTAAATTATTATTTGCTTTAGATACATAAATCATTTTTGTTTTTCATTCATAGACATTTACTATTTTTTACAGATTTGTATACCAATAATTTTTTTCCCATACTCATCCCATACAAAATTTTGATTTTGATCTCAGCAGCGAGTAGGTCTCAGAAAAATATTTCTAGAAATCAGTTAAATAGGTCAAACCCGAACTATACAGAGCAGGAAAGAATTATTAACACACTTTCTCAAAGCGAGCGCAGGGATAATGAAGAAGTTAGACGTTCTGAGAGGATTAGGAATAGGGAACGTCAAGAATTCGCGTCGAACAACAAGTCTTTGAATATAGGGCTGACGAACAAGGACACAACACTTCGCGTCGAACAAGGCACCGACAAGACCTTGAATATAGGGCTGACGAACAAGGACAGGATACTTTGCGTCGACCCAGGCGCCGAGAAGACCCTGAATGTAGGACTGACGAACGAGGACAGGACACTTTGCGACGAACAAAGCGCCGACAAGCCCCTGAATTTAGGGCTGACGAGCAAATACCTTTTCAGAGGATAGGGAACGTCTGGCGACAGACACTAATGAAGACGCTTCAATAGTCGCTTTCAATAGAATTGTAAAGCAGGATCCAGATCAGGTTTGCATTTGTTGCAAAGGTTTGTGATTTCCACATCAAGTGAACAAAATATCTCGGAAAATTGTAGATGGTAAATGCAGTGAGGCAGACAGTAGAGATATTTTAAGTCTTTCCTCACACTTCCCCTTATGCAACAAAAGGTTTATTTTGTGCAAGACATGCAGCAGGAGCATAAAGTTAGGCAAGAAACCAAATGCTTCAATAACGAGTGACTTAGATTTTCCGGATCTTCCCGGTTGTTTAAAAGGCTAGACGCCTCTTCCTTTTATGATCTTTAGTATAAGGCCATCAAAACGCCATTAAGGGTGCTATTCCCGTAGCCAATGTTGTAACTTCACTTCCACGGGCGTTCAATGAAGCCGAGGTTGTTCAGATACACCTCCAGCGTAGGATGGAATATAACCATGATTTCATGGCCGAATCCCATAGGCCTTAAAATTTTCTAAAGCAATCAAATTTTTAGTAAACACGTGAACTGTATAGAAAACACCAATTTGTTATTAATGAATAATTGTTGTCAGCTTTTTTGTCTGACACAGTTCACTTTGTTGCATGAGCAGAAGATAGGGAATTAGTTTCAGAACTAATAGAAAGATCTGATGAAACCTCCACAAACGAGGTAAATACTTTAGAAGATGAGTGTTTGAATCTCGGAGGTCAGGAAACGTTGTTAGAAATCGTCCCTTCTGAAAATGTAGCGGTGCAGAGAATTGTAATGGTACCTGAAGAAGGCCAGTTTTCTTTGCGACTGCGAAGAATTGGCCTTCCCAACAATATTCGCTGGCATTAACAGAAAATGCACAGAAAGTTATACAACCATAGTTAGGTCCGAACTTAGAAATTTCGATAGAAAAGGTTGTAGAACTGATAAGTTAATTTTTAACTATAAGAAGTCAGATATGATTAATATCAAGAACAATACGTCTATTTGCTTACGTAAGCACAGCGCCAATCAAGGCAGTTCCGAGGCAAACGCCCTCAGTGAAGAAAATTTAGAAAATTTAATTTGCCACGATGATGGCTATAGGGTTTTGAAAGGTTTTCGCCTGCTATGGCTATGATTAGGCAGTTTAATTTCCCGACGTTTTTTATAACGTTCTCAGCAGCTGAATCTTGGTCGACGGAACTTCTGGTTTTGCTTTCGAAAAACGTTGACAAGATTTTCTATCTTAGTGAAGAATTAGCCTCAAATTTTAATTTTAATAAAGAGCTGATCCAGTAACTTGTGTTAGATATTTTGATTATCGATTTAGGCAGCTTCTAAAACTTATGAAGAAGAAGGGTCATCAAATATTATTGGCGAGTCGAGTTTCAGCAAAGGCTGAAAATATAGAAGCGCATCCCAAATTTTTTTAATAAATTCAGACCCTAATAGATTTTCCGTTTGATCGCGAAAGTATAGAAAGTTTTAGTGATTTTAATAATTTTTTGTCCTGCGATCAACTTAACGACGCTTATGATTGCTATATAAAAGAACTTAGGTCGAGTATTAAGAAGCCCAAAATGTTTTTAAAGCGAACGCTTGCGGCTATTAGGCTTAACGCTTACAATACTCATCTTTTTCAACTGCAGCGAGCCAAAATTGATATTCAGCTCATTTTAGATCCTTGCTGCCGTTACGTCGTTAATTATATTTACAAGTCACAGAGAGGTATTTTTAAATTAATGCATGATGCAGTAAGTGAGGTTAGTAGGGCAATGTAATAATTAAGAAAAAGTTACAAGTTCATTTCGAGTACGGCAATATCCGCCCAAGAAGCTATGGGTTGCCTGTTCGTGGAATTGAGTCCCTCTATCTGTTCGGGTAAATGACTTAACGCAACTATGGCTTTCTTAACCGAAAAACGTAGCGAAAAAAAGCAAACTACGTCCTTTAATATAAAAATCTTTGTCTTCTTTGCCTCTCCTTTGTTACAGTTGATGTTATCCGTTCTCAGGGATTTGAAAATGAGAAATTTTTTTCTAGTTTGTGTCAGACCAACAAAAACAATACTGAGCTAATAAAACAATATTTGAAGCCTATTAAGTATCCTTATTACGCTTTCCGAATGGCAAGGAGCCAAGTTTAAAATAGTCTATTCACTTAAGAGTGAAAATATTAAATTTGACGTTTAAAATTAAAAACTTAGGGAATTACCTCAACTATCAGAATTCAAAGAGTATACCAATTGAAAAAACTCAGCAAAATGTTCGGCCCCTGCCTGCCCAGAACTTGCTTTCGTGTTATCAATGTAAACCGGGGACAACGAGCAGAGGATTTACGCTTTGAGTTTTTAAATTTATAAGACAGTTGCGAATCGCGGGAAAATTAAGTCTATTATTAAAAAAATATGTGTTAATTAAAAGCAAGATTTGACTTTGCTTTTATATACGAAGAAAGGTTCATGGCATTTGCCCATTAATTTAAGTTTGGTTAAATATTCTTGTAGCGAGTCCTAGGAATTTTATCATCCTTTGAATTACAAGTAAGCGCAAAACAGACATCAAGGTTACTTCAAGGGACAACGACTGTGGGATGGTAGATGTAATAGGATAAGGGCACTAAATGATATTTTATTACATAAAAACTCATTGCCCAGACGATCATGAATCATAATTATCAGGTTTTATCTTGGTTGTGTAAGTGAAAATTTTTGTGAGGCAAGTGATAGGTTGTTAACATTTAATGGCTCCTGCAATTTGATGGGCCAGACTAATTAATTCTGTTAGTTTTTTGCTATCAAAGTGGGTATAACTTGTTTAAAAAAAATTTGAGGAAAGTTCGGGCAGAACTCACAACACTCAACTTACAGAACAATAGATTTCAGGCGTTTTTAAACTACAAGCTTTTCAGCTAGAGAACTCAAGGATTGTAACATAAACTATTATTGAATCCATAGAAATAAAAATAAGAGCTACTTCCTAGTCATACATTCACAAATTTTTCTAAAATCCCACACAATAGTTTCGACTTTTGAAACCCTGAACCCATTAAAAATGGGTAAAAAGGCTATAATGGTTTTGTGCAAAAGTTTGTAACAGGCAGAAGGAATCTCCGACCCCATAGAGTATATATATTCTTGATTAGTATCAACGGCCGAGTCGATGTAGCCATGTCCGTCTGTCCGCCCGTCCGTCTGTCTGTCTGTATGTCTGTCCGTCTGTACACAAGAAATTGACATATAAATGAACACCTGTGAAAATTTTATCAAAATCGGTTAAGAAAATTAGAAGTTATACCAATTTGTATATTTGTATTGATTAAAGACCACACAAACAGGCAGCTTGCAGATGCAGGCATATATATGAAGAGTGCAGCGTATTACGCGTGCAAAACTGCTGCGCAGGGAACTTAAATCATTTGTGAATAGGTATATAGACACATTGAAAAGGTCTGGGTTCTTAGTTTGCTATAACATAAGTTGTGTTTGGTTATGAAATAAATTATGGCCTGCTTTATATGACCCTTTAGTACCTCCAAGGAAAATAAGTTTGAATGTGCGCATGCGCTATCGCGAAACAACGCTTGCACTTTTTACCCTGCTTACCTGCTAAAATTAGCCAAGCAATAGCGATTTTTGGCAATTTTTAGGGGAAAAAGGTGAACATTTTTTCTTTTAGTGTAAAATTTAAAAAATTTGACTTATTGAATGTGCTTGGGTCTGGATATCTTATGTTTGTGTTTCTTAACGTAATTGTTTAAAAGTAGTTGTGTATGTTAACTATCTTGACGCCAAGGATTTTGAAAAATCGCTTTCTTTTCATTTTGTTTTTTTTCAAATATTTAATAGTCTTTTTCAAGACTTTTTCTTACGATTTAAATTATTATTTGCTTTAGATACATAAATCATTTTTGTTTTTCATTCATAGACATTTACTATTTTTTACAGATTTGTATACCAATAATTTTTTTCCCATACTCATCCCATACAAAATTTTGATTTTGATCTCAGCAGCGAGTAGGTCTCAGAAAAATATTTCTAGAAATCAGTTAAATAGGTCAAACCCGAACTATACAGAGCAGGAAAGAATTATTAACACACTTTATCAAAGCGAGCGCAGGGATAATGAAGAAGTTAGACGTTCTGAGAGGATTAGGAATAGGGAACGTCAAGAATTCGCGTCGAACAACAAGTCTTTGAATATAGGGCTGACGAACAAGGACACAACACTTCGCGTCGAACAAGGCACCGACAAGACCTTGAATATAGGGCTGACGAACAAGGACAGGATACTTTGCGTCGACCCAGGCGCCGAGAAGACCCTGAATGTAGGACTGACGAACGAGGACAGGACACTTTGCGACGAACAAAGCGCCGACAAGCCCCTGAATTTAGGGCTGACGAGCAAATACCTTTTCAGAGGATAGGGAACGTCTGGCGACAGACACTAATGAAGACGCTTCAATAGTCGCTTTCAATAGAATTGTAAAGCAGGATCCAGATCAGGTTTGCATTTGTTGCAAAGGTTTGTGATTTCCACATCAAGTGAACAAAATATCTCGGAAAATTGTAGATGGTAAATGCAGTGAGGCAGACAGTAGAGATATTTTAAGTCTTTCCTCACACTTCCCCTAATGCAACAAAAGGTTTATTTTGTGCAAGACATGCAGCAGGAGCATAAAGTTAGGCAAGAAACCAAATGCTTCAATAACGAGTAACTTAGATTTTCCGGATCTTCCCGGTTGTTTAAAAGGCTAGACGCCTCTTCCTTTTATGATCTTTAGTATAAGGCCATCAAAACGCCATTAAGGGTGCTATTCCCGTAGCCAATGTTGTAACTTCACTTCCACGGGCGTTCAATGAAGCCGAGGTTGTTCAGATACACCTCCAGCGTAGGATGGAATATAACCATGATTTCATGGCCGAATCCCATAGGCCTTAAAATTTTCTAAAGCAATCAAATTTTTAGTAAACACGTGAACTGTATAGAAAACACCAATTTGTTATTAATGAATAATTGTTGTCAGCTTTTTTGTCTGACACAGTTCACTTTGTTGCATGAGCAGAAGATAGGGAATTAGTTTCAGAACTAATAGAAAGATCTGATGAAACCTCCACAAACGAGGTAAATACTTTAGAAGATGAGTGTTTGAATCTCGGAGGTCAGGAAACGTTGTTAGAAATCGTCCCTTCTGAAAATGTAGCGGTGCAGAGAATTGTAATGGTACCTGAAGAAGGCCAGTTTTCTTTGCGACTGCGAAGAATTGGCCTTCCCAACAATATTCGCTGGCATTAACAGAAAATGCACAGAAAGTTATACAACCATAGTTAGGTCCGAACTTAGAAATTTCGATAGAAAAGGTTGTAGAACTGATAAGTTAATTTTTAACTATAAGAAGTCAGATATGATTAATATCAAGAACAATACGTCTATTTGCTTACGTAAGCACAGCGCCAATCAAGGCAGTTCCGAGGCAAACGCCCTCAGTGAAGAAAATTTAGAAAATTTAATTTGCCACGATGATGGCTATAGGGTTTTGAAAGGTTTTCGCCTGCTATGGCTATGATTAGGCAGTTTAATTTCCCGACGTTTTTTATAACGTTCTCAGCAGCTGAATCTTGGTCGACGGAACTTCTGGTTTTGCTTTCGAAAAACGTTGACAAGATAGAAATTAGTGAAGAATTAGCCTCAAATTTTAATTTTAATAAAGAGCTGATCCAGTAACTTGTGTTAGATATTTTGATTATCGATTTAGGCAGCTTCTAAAACTTATGAAGAAGAAGGGTCATCAAATATTATTGGCGAGTCGAGTTTCAGCAAAGGCTGAAAATATAGAAGCGCATCCCAAATTTTTTTAATAAATTCAGACCCTAATAGATTTTCCGTTTGATCGCGAAAGTATAGAAAGTTTTAGTGATTTTAATAATTTTTTGTCCTGCGATCAACTTAACGACACTTATGATTGCTATATAAAAGAACTTAGGTCGAGTATTAAGAAGCCCAAAATGTTTTTAAAGCGAACGCTTGCGGCTATTAGGCTTAACGCTTACAATACTCATCTTTTTCAACTGCAGCGAGCCAAAATTGATATTCAGATCATTTTAGATCCTTGCTGCCGTTACGTCGTTAATTATATTTACAAGTCACAGAGAGGTATTTCTAAATTAATGCATGATGCAGTAAGTGAGGTTAGTAGGGCAATGTAATAATTAAGAAAAAGTTACAAGTTTACTGCTGTTTGGGTATGCATCTGTCCGAAAGCAGTCACGCTGAAATATATATTAATATTTCATTGCCAGAGCTACGGGCTAGAATCCTCAAAAAGGACTTATAGATCAATATGTTCAGCGCCCCGTCGCCTTAGAAAATTTATGCTTAGCTGATTTTGCTGCTTTTTATAGTTATAGCATAAAGCAAAATGGTGCATGCCAATATGTTGATGAGGAAAATGATAACGAAACACCCCGCGCTTCTGAAGCATTAGTTTTCGCTTTTCGCGATCGTAGTGGTTTTATTATAAAGAGGCTTAGAGAATTTAATATAAACACTGATAGGATCAATTATTTTCGGGAGCTAGTTATGCTACATGCGCCGTGGAGGGATGAAAATTTAAAACTAGTTGCTCGGGATTGCGAATTGTATTGTAGCGAAAATCGAGATATAATTGGGAATAATCGTAGGAAATATAATATAATATAATATAATATTGTTGATAACCAAGATATAGTTGAAAACAGTTTCAGAGTATTAGAATTAGGATTGATCAAGCTAGCACCTTTATTTTCAGCTGAGAGCTTAGCAGATATTGTTAGGTCCCTTAATTAAAAGCAAAAAAAAATATTTTACACACGTTTTGCACAATGCCAAAAAAAAAATCTGTGTACTATGAATTTGTTGGAGGTGGTGTTGCCTTCGGAAAGAGCCGACCTATTTTTGCAATTTATCAGTCCTTGTCCGTTTTGTACGATAACAAGCCAGGAACAGATCCAACTTCTGTTAAAATACTTTTATGCGCACCCACAGGAAAATCAGCTTTCGGAATCATGTTTTCACTCCCAGCTAACAAATGTGGTTAAGATTTGAGGGCCTTAATCCATGATTTAGTTAATACATTGCATTCAACGTTGATTGACCTAGAATTCATTATTATAAATGAAATATATATGGTTGGCTCTAAAATTGGACTCTTAGAAAAATTGATCGTTGATCGTTGGAACTTTGAATCCAATTCGAATGATACCTACAGTGCAATATTTATAGTACGAATGCGGCAACAGATACATTTAATATTTCAAAATTAAATTCTATTCCCACTGACCAATATTTTTCTACCGCTGAAAATTATATTAAAGCTACTCATTTAAATACCGCACACAGGGTTAGAATTTTAATAATTGGTTTGGCATCCGCAGTGTCGATCTCATGCTCAACCATTAATGTCTCACCAAGACTACTACGTTCCGATGAAGGAAAGTTATCGATAACAGATTATAATTTTTTTCTTTGAACTGAATCAAGTTCGTCTTTGTTTGAAATTTCTTCATTGGTGCCTTTAATTTCGTTCACAACATATGCAGATTGGATTGAAATGCCAACGGCTTTCCAAAAATCCATTCCACACTTAACGTTTTGTTTGGTGGAAGGTACAATTAAAAATTCGAAATCTATTTTTAAAGAATTGAACGTAACAGGTATATGCACTGAACCTGCCACTATCTGCTTCTGACCATCGGCTGTCTGAGCGACCCCATTTAATTATTCGACTTTTATCGGTTTTCAGATAAGGTGCTTAGCCAAGTTTGCACCCATAACGCTTTTATTGACACCCGCGTCCAAAAGTGCTAAATATTGTTTTCCAAACACTTCTGTTTCAGTAAAGGGTCTAGGGTCGTAAGGTTTATTTATAATTGAGGATATTGTGTAGAGACTTAGGCGATGTTTATTTAGCAAAAAGTTCCTCATGCGCAAAGTTTAACGAGGCTTTTGAACTTTAACAGCATCCACTTTTAAGATGACTGCTCTGCGCTCTCTATACATGGTACGGTTTAAAAATCGGAGATTGATCTGGTATTTCAGATAATTTAGTAGGTACATCAGGTAAATAAGATTTGTCTTAAGTCTGGTAAGATTGTTTCACTATCCAAGGCAAAAATATCGGATGTTCGCTTTCGGAACTCGATGAATATCCTTCAATGAGTTTTCCGATTTTGACTTGCAATGACCACAATTCGGCTTGTACAAATTTAACAGTGGTTTTAGACAGTCATGGTATCTGTGACCTTGCTCATCACAGTACCAACATTTAAGTTTGTCGTTTAACCGAAGTGCGCATATTTCCTCAGCATTGATATCAATGTCAGTCAACTCTTCAGTCGCTATACCATTTCATTGACATAAAGCTTCGGTACGTTTTTACGAACTACATACAGGCTTGAAGAAGAAGATTTCTACATGAAAAAGTTCATGAATTAATTTAGGTTTTAAATTATGCCTAACTTTTATAATTAAGTCACTCCCCGAAGAGAATCAGCTATTGCTCGCATCGCGTCAAGAAATTCATCAAAATGTTCATTTATGCCTTCATTGCGACATCGTATAACATTTTTGATATCTCCATCAGTTCATTGGTCTTGATATCTTTCTCTTAATCAGGTGCACAATTCATGCAACCCCATGTGACCCACAGTTCGGTGTACCCGCCAATAGAATGAAAGAGCTGGGCCTTTAAAAAATAAATTCGCAAACTGGTATAACAACTCGAAATTGTTATCAAAACATTGAGATGTAAGACAATTGACTGGGCTAATAAATTCTTCGATGGGGAATAAGTTCTTAGCAGAGGTTCGTCTCAATTTGGCTAGGCGAGAAAGACAAATTAAATTTTTGAATTGCAGAACTGATTTGACCAGATACAGATGAAGCAATACGACTACGAAAACCTTCCAAGGAAATCGTAATAATCTGCTGAATACGATTTTCTGAAATTTGGAGTGTTACGATTATTAGCTCTCGTAGCTAGTTTATGTGTAACAGAACTTATTTGATGGTTGACGGCGGAAGCACAACCTCTTCCTTTTGTCGAGCAGTGATATTTTCCAAGCTTTGCGATACAGTGAACGGCAGTCTTTGGGATTACGTATTCATTGAGGCAAACTTAGTTTATGAAAACGACGTCTACAACTAGTTTCCGTAAATACCGTTTCGGCACTAGTGTCATTGCAGATGACACATGATACTGCCTCGTTAGCGTTACCAACTAAGGCTACTACATCTTCATCGCTACGGAGTTAAGCTACAAAAAAATAAAAACAATATAAGCGATACGATATAAGTGATAAGCGATACGATATAAGCGATAAGCAATAAGACTCTTTCACACGCAATAACACTTATTTTCTACATATCTTGAGTGTTAAAAGTGTCTAATTTAAAAACTGGGTATGAATATCAAATTCAAAATTAAAGAGGAACATGCCGAATATATCCAGAATGAGCAATCTCGATTTAATTAAGAGAGATTAATTTATATTAAATATATAAGCTGGAATAGAATCGACCTAAGTCAAGAATAATATTCTGAAGAACATATTTTTTTTTTCCAATAAATATGCGCCACGCACTTTTTTTAATTAAACACACATTCGAAGCGCAAAATGAAACATGTCGCCTCGGGGAATGGATAACAGGATGTCTTACAAACGCCATTTGCTCGGGAGCATAATCAGGTTGTACGGTTGCTCTTAATCTAAGAATGAAGTTTATGTAAATCAAAGTTGATCACAGTTTGAGTTAACGCGCCAAGAAGTTAAAAATTATTCCAGCATAATGAAATGTTTAAGGATTAAATTACAATGAATGTTTCACTTGTGTGGCTTTGATAAAACCGAGACAGGTGAGCATTAATACAATATTAAAGCCATTTGTATAAATTTAAAACGATAACTCAATTAACCAGCGCGACAACGACGGCAACATTGCCAGCAAAAATAAAATAAAAAAAAATAAAATAGCAAAAGGAACGCGAAATAAAATTCAACATGTTAATAACACATCTTACCTGTCAATGTTGATTGATTTGGATAGGAAAGGATTTGGAAATGTATTCTACTTCTAGGTGTTATTTTATTAGTTATACGTCAGTTTCCAGTGTGTGTGTTATTTGATTAGTTATACCTCGGGTCACACTTTCGGACGCCATTTTTTTATTTATGTAACGTGCACAAAAGTGCTGTTTAGGCTGTCTGGGGCCTTTAGAATAGCCCTTTTTTTAGATAGGCTGCAGAATAATAAAAAACGTAGACAGTACGGCCAATTGGAGGATCAAAGTCAATTGAACTAAAGATATGTAAATTTTGAAGAACTTAGAAAGGCTGTTCTTCTTTACCCTCCTACCTGTAGAATCTAATGAATCTGTGCGACTCTACGTTTTAAATGTTATTGTAACTCACAACTGCATTAGTTTACGGGTAGGCCGTACTCACGCTAATTCCATCGATATAAGCAGGCCTGATGACGACAAGGTGTGTATATGTATCTGTTGGTTTATATGTATGTGAAACAACACAATTTAAATTATTTCAAAACCATACACATAACCACATATTTATTGACACAATTAAACTTGTATTCGATACCATAGGTCAGAAAACTCTTAGCGAAAAAATATAGCTGACTACACAGAATATCGCTGACTGCACAATATGCGTTATTAGCGCAGCGTTCAGCCAACCCGGTAGTTGCGAAATATGCAATTCTGCATAAGCAAGCAATTGCTGAGAACTCAATAACCCAATTTAACTGACAACACAAACATGTAAACTAAGCTATTTTTATACCCTGATCCCATTAAAAATGGGAAAAAAGGCATTTCATTGGCATTTCAAATAATGAACAAAATAATGACAATCTGTGAAATTTTTATCAAAATCGGTTTAGAAACACCGGAGATATGGGACATTGAAGTTGGGTATGCAGTATGCGGTATGTGCGTACATACAAACACACATACTTGCAAACACTGACTGTACGCGTAAAGTATAGGGATCAGGGTATCGTCTAGTCGGGATTTTTCGACTAGAGCCTTCTTAATTGTTACCTATAAATATTGTGACTTTTTCGTTAATAAAGTTAGTGTTTTAGTGTCTTAGCACCACCGCATTCAATACTATTCACTCATTTCTACCATCGCACTTACTGTGCGCATCGAATGACCTCCCTCTCCGTACTCCACCTAGTTACAAGTGCCAGGTGCGACGCCACTTAGTAGTCAGTTTATGTACTGAATACTTCCCTTCAAAAATATACAAAATATTTTGGTGATCCCGACGAGTGGATATCTGAAGTTGTCAACTAGGCGACAAAGGATAACTTACTCATCTGAATCCCTTACTGAAGTTGTCAAGTAGGTGACAAAAGGACCAAATCCTTAATTGAAGTTGTCAACAAGGCGACAGTCAAAAGGAAACTTTAAACCAATTGTGTTAGCTGTGTTAGTACAACCACCTAATACAATCACGATATTTGTGTTAAAGTGAATTACTGAAGTTGTCAACTAGGCGACACTTCAGGATCCAGGTGCTCTCGTTATATAAACGTCCACAGCATTTTTACTAAGTCCATCAAGCGATTAAAAACTGATTAAAAACTGATATACCAATACATGTCGTCAAAATACTGCTCCATAACGGATTCAAATTACACAAATGGTGTTCAAGCAATGAGCAAATTCTTAAAGGAATTCCCAAGGACGACATTGTAAGCGATATTAAACTTGACGAAACACTGGAGCACTACAGTGTTAAGACATTGAAGACAAAACGGTTGACAAAACGGTGTTGTTTGCTCGGAGCTGACACAGGTTTTCGACCCTCTAGGCTTGTTCGCTCCAGTCGTGGTAAAGGCAACAACTCTGGGAATCAAAACTAGACTGGGATGACGAACGAGCCTCAATGGAAAAATTCCATTCACGAAGGAATTGCACACATTTGTGAATGCGTCAGAGTAGGCATATGAACGTACAAAAACAAGCTAATATCTGTGCGTTTATTATGCTCAAAGTCTCGAGTGGCTCCAACCGCAAAACAGTCACTACCTCGTCTAGAACTGTGTGCTGCATTGTTGGGTGCTGAGCTCGCGGACAGGATTCGACGCTATCGCAACCTTGACGCCACCGAAGTGCCAGGAAATTTTTGTCGGATTCTACCGTTGTTCTTTCGTAAATCAATGCACCGTCTTCAACATTCCATACGTTCGTGGCCAACAGAATAGCGAAAATTCAGGCAGTGACAAGTCAAAATATTTGGCGACATGTATCGTCCGCCAACAACCCTGCAGATGTGCTTTCAAGAGGAATATCTACACGAAAATTACCCGAGCACAGTCTATGGCTCTATGGACCACTCTTTTTGCATGGTACTTTAGACAAATGGACAGCCCCTCCCATCATCTCTCCAAGCAATCTGGAAAGGAAAACAAACCATATAAGCTTAGCGGCATCTAAATCAACAATAGGCGAAGAGTTGTATACCTGTCGCAACTCATTCTTCAAGTTACAACGCACTGTGGCTTACATGTTGCGATTCTGCTACAAGCGATACACATCAGCAACTACCACGCTGTGTAAAATAAAACTGGACCGCGCTCGCAATATAACTCTACAGACAATACAGCAAGCTGAATTTACAGCTGACTTTAAAAGTTTAATTAAAAAGATTCAAGGCTCAGATGGACTCATGCGAGTTGGAGGTAGATTGGAAGCAAAACTGACTTTTCTTAACGTTTATTGTTAGTCCAGCGACTCTTACCTTTGGCGGTCAAATCGCCGTTAATACATCAATTTCTGCCAAGGCTAATATCGGATGTTCGCTTTCGGAACTCGATGAATATCCTTCAATGAGTTTTCCGATTTTGACTTGCAATGACCACAATTTAACAGTGGTTTTAGACAGTCATGGTATCTGTGACCTTGCTCATCACAGTACCAACATTTAAGTTTGTCGTTTAACCGAAGTGCGCATATTTCCTCAGCATTGATATCAATGTCAGTCAACTCTTCAGTCGCTATACCATTTCATTGACATAAAGCTTCGGCACGTTTTTACGAACTACATACAGGCTTGAAGAAGAAGATTTCTACATGAAAAAGTTCATGAATTAATTTAGGTTTTAAATTATGCCTAACTTTTATAATTAAGTCACTCCCCGAAGAGAATCAGCTATTGCTCGCATCGCGTCAAGAAATTCATCAAAATGTTCATTTATGCCTTCATTGCGACATCGTATAACATTTTTGATATCTCCATCAGTTCATTGGTCTTGATATCTTTCTCTTAATCAGGTGCACAATTCATGCAACCCCATGTGACCCACAGTTCGGTGTACCCGCCAATAGAATGAAAGAGCTGGGCCTTTAAAAAATAAATTCGCAAACTGGTATAACAACTCGAAATTGTTATCAAAACATTGAGATGTAAGACAATTGACTGGGCTAATAAATTCTTCGATGGGGAATAAGTTCTTAGCAGAGGTTCGTCTCAATTTGGCTAGGCGAGAAAGACAAATTAAATTTTTGAATTGCAGAACTGATTTGACCAGATACAGATGAAGCAATACTACTACGAAAACCTTCCAAGGAAATCGTAATAATCTGCTGAATACGATTTTCTGAAATTTGGAGTGTTACGATTATTAGCTCTCGTAGCTAGTTTATGTGTAACAGAACTTATTTGATGGTTGACGGCGGAAGCACAACCTCTTCCTTTTGTCGAGCAGTGATATTTTCCAAGCTTTGCGATACAGTGAACGGCAGTCTTTGGGATTACGTATTCATTGAGGCAAACTTAGTTTATGAAAACGACGTCTACAACTAGTTTCCGTAAATACCGTTTCGGCACTAGTGTCATTGCAGATGACACATGATACTGCCTCGTTAGCGTTACCAACTGTAGATACTCCTTTGAATCATATCCATTTTCTTCTGGGTTTTCCACTTACTCATAAATTCGAAAATGGACCTCTTGAATTTGAGACCATAGATTCTTTATGAGCTCTAATACTGATTGCTCAATATGAGTTCTTTGGTGCAATGCGCGATATAAGGATGCGATCATTGCACCTTGTCTTCGGCAGAACGCAATCACCTCGGGTTCCAGGGTTGGTTGCATACGCTGTCCATCGCCAATATCAAGCTTTTTGCTTGTGGTTTGATTTATGGTCTTAGCCTCATTTTTGATTACTTCTAAAAACTTCAGAACTTTTGGTCTTATGTCCTCATAGAAGGCGAAGTATCCATGATTTTGTGATAGCCCGCCAGATTTTCTTATGACGTCATCATTTTCCTGGACAATATTCCATTTCTCTTTCAGAGAATCAGCTTTGATTTTGTGGTAACCAGTCTTGGACTTTTTCTCAGCGGAGTCCTTTTTGTAGTTAGATATCAGCCTTTGAATCTGATTGCTGACATCTTGCTGGACATCAAGTAACTCATCGATGGTTACTTTTTTTGATGCTATTTTGACTGATTTTTGTCGCTTATTGGACTTGTACATATATGTTTTTGTATATCTGTTTTTAATCAGTTTTTAGTCGCTTGATGGACTTTGTAAAAATGCTGTGGTCGTTTATCTAACGAGAGCACCTGGATCCTGAAGTGTCGCCTAGTTGACAACTTCAGTAATTCACACTAACACAAATATCGTGATTGTGTTAGGTGGTTGTACTAACACAAGTATAGTTTATTGTGTTAGCCGGTTTAAAGTTTCCTTTTGACTGTCGCCTTGTTGACAACTTCAATTAAGGATTTGGTCATTTTGCCACCTACTTGACAACTTCAGTAAGGGATTCGGATGAGTAAGTTATCCTTTGTCGCCTAGTTGACAACTTCAGATATCCACTTGTCGGGGTCACCAAAATATTTTGTGTATGTTTGAAGGAAAGTATTCAGTACATAAACTGACTACTAAATGCTGTCGCACCTGGCACTTGTAACTAGGTGGACTACAAAGAGGGAGGTCCTTCGATGAGCACAGTAAGTGCGATGGTAGAAATGAGTGAATAGTATTGAATGCGGTGGTTCTAAGATACTAAAACACTAACTTTATTAACGAAAAAGTCACAACATTTATAGGTAACAATAGCTAAGTTTACATGTTTGTGTTGTCAGTTAAATTGGGTTATTGAGTTCTCAGCAATTGCTTGCTTATGCAGAATTGCATATTTCGCAACTACCGGGTTGGCTGACCGCTGTGCTAATAACGCATATTGTGCAGTCAGCGATATTCTGTGTAGTCAGCGATATTTTGTCGCTAAGAGTTTTCTGACCTATGGTATCGAATACAAGTTTAATTGTGTCAATAAATATGTGGTTATGTGTATAGTTTTGAAATAGTTTTAATTGTGTTGACAATTGTGTGTCATTTCTTATATAATTGGTTTATGCACCTAAACATAAGCTATGCGCGGTTTTTATTTTTTAACACACACACATCAATACACATACACATACATATAAACCAACAGATATATACACACCTCGTCGTCATCAGGCCTGCTTATATCGATGGAATTAGCGTGAGTACGGCCTACCCGAAAACTAATGCAGTTGTGAGTTACAATAACATTTAAAGGGTAGAGTCGCACAGATTCATTAGATTCTACAGGTAGGAGGGTAAAGAAGAACATCATTTTTAAGTTCTTCACAATTTACATATCTTTAGTTAAATTGACTTTGATCCTCCAATTGGCCGTACTGTCTACGTTTTGTATTATTCTAAAGCCTGTCTAAAATAAGTAAGAAGGCTCTAGTCGAGAAATCCCGACTAGACGATACCCTGATCCGTATATTTTACGCGTACAGTCAGTATTTGCAAGTATGTGTGTTTGTTTGTACGCACATACTGCATACTGCATACTCAACTTCAAGGTTCCATATCTCCGGTGTTTCTAAACCGATTTTAATAAACATTTCACAGATTGTTATTATTTTGATTAATAATTAAAATGCTATCTAAAGTTTTTTCATATTAAAGATTTTATTGTTATCGATCCCATGTGTATATCGGAAACGGGATAAGTTATCGAAAATCGAAAACAAACTTGTACTGCCTAGGGATTGGGCGAGCTTAAGTTCCAAATCTGGAGTCTCTAGCTCTTATAGTCTCTGAGATCGACGCGTTCATACATACGGACAGACGGACGGACAGACGGACAGACGGACATGGCTATATCGACTCGGCTGTTGATGCTGATCAATAATATATATACTTTATGGGGTCGGAGAAGCTTCCTTCTGCCCGTTACATACTTTTGCACAACTTCATGATACCCTTTTTCCCCATTGTTAATGGGATCAGGGTATAAAAAGGGCTGTTCTAAAGGCCCCACCCAATTGCCCTGAGCACTGCCGGAACTGAATAGTAGAAAGACGAATAGCCTAAACAGAACTTTTGTGCACGTTACATAAATAATAAAATGGCGTCCGAAAGTGTGACCCGAGGTATAACTAATCAAATAACACACACACTGGAAACTGACGTATAACTAATAAAGTAACACCTAGAATTAGAATACCTTTCCAAATCCTTTCCTATCCAAATTAATTAACACTGACATGTAAGATGTATTATTAACATGTTGAATTTTATTTCGCGTTCCTTTTGCTATTTTAAATATGTTCTTCAGAATATTATTCTTGACTTAGGTCGATTCTATTCCAGCTTATATATTTAATATAAATTAATCTTTCTTAATTAAATCGAGATTGCTCATTCTGGATATATTCGGCAAGTTCCTCTTTAATTTTGAATTTGATGTTCATACCCAGTTTTAAAATTAGACCCTTTTAACACTCAAGATATGTATAAAATAAATGTTATTGCCTGTGAAATAGAACGGATAAGCCCCATAAAATTAAAGTTCATATTATATCGTATATATCTATCGCTTATATCGTAGTGCTAATATCTTATCGCCTATGCCGTTTCTTTTATATCGTATCACTTATATCGTATGGCTTATATTGTTTTTTTTTCTTAGCTTAACTCTGTAGTCATGACAGTGGTCCGTAGTAGCCTTAGCTGGTAACTCTAACGAGGCTGTATCATGTTTCATCTGCAATGACACTAGTTCCGAAACGGTGTTTACAGAACCGGTTGTAGACATCGTTTTCATAAACTAAGTTTGTCTCAATGGTAACTGTAAAGGACGCGTATCCGATGCCAAGTCTTGATGTACTAATAAGTAGACTTCCCCCAGTGCATTGCATATCCAAAATTGATTTTAAAGATGCATTTTGGCAAATTCGTTTAGAAGTAAACTCACGCATAAAAACAGCTTTTACCATTCCACATCGACCCCTATACCAGTTTAAACGGTTGCCTTTTGGCCTTACCAATGCGCCACAAACTTTGTGCCGATTAATGGACCAAGTCATTTCATGTCAGTTAAAATTGCATGTCTTGGGATGTCTTCATGATCTCTTAGTAATGTCCTCAAGTTTCGACGAACACTTGAAGCATTTAAAAACTGTCTCAAGGCAGTTACGCAAAGCGGGACTAACAATAAACGTTAAAAAAGTCAGTTTTGCTCAACTAAAGTAGATTATCTTGGCTATATCGTGAGAGAAGGTACTTTGCATATTAACCCCGGTAAAATTCAAGCTGTGGATGAATTTCCCGTGCCAAAGACGCGTAAGCAGCTAAAAAGCTTTTTAGGGAACACCGATTGGTATCAGTGTTTTATATCTCAGTATTTAACTGCAATTTTTCCGCTTACCGAATTGTTGCGAGGAAAATCATTCGAATGGAATGACCAAGCTCAAGCAGCGTTCGTTGAAATCAAGCGCAAGTTGTGCACTGCTCCGTTCTTAATACATCCGAATTATGAAAAACCTTTTATTCTACAATGTGATATATGCAAGACAACCAAGTATCCTACCTGCGCTTTAAAACCGCCCACGGGTAGTCAGCGAGACACCGTTTCAAAGATTATATATTGATTTTATCGGACTTTTTCCGCGTACAAAAAAGGGAGATGTTGGCATTTTCATCGTAATTGACAATTTTTCAAAATTCACATTCCTCAAAGCAGTAAAGAAATTTAATTCACAAGTTATAATTGATTATTTGAGAAATTAGCTTTTTACATGTCTTGGAGTGCCCTAAATAATTGTGAGTGATAATGGTTCTCAGTTTAAAATCCATAATTTTTCTACTTTCATTTCACAATTTAGTATTGAGCACATACGCCTACATTCGTACTGACCAGAGAAAATGGGATGTATATTTACCCAGTGTCAATTGTGCATTACGAAATTCCCTTCATCAGTCGGTTGAAACGTCGCCTTATCGTATAGTATTCGGCCAATACATGATTGTACATGGTCAAGACTATAAGTTATTGAGAAACCTAAATTCACTTAGCGATGGTACTCAACAGCTGAATGGATCGGATGAGTTTCATCAAATCCGTTCAAACATAGACAAGAACTTAACTAAAGCTTATAAGAACAAGTAAGAAGGCTCTAGTCGAGAAATCCCGACTAGACGATACCCTGATCCCTTTACTTTACGCGTACAGTCAGTGCTTGCAAGCATGTGTGTACGCGCATACTGCACACAGCATACACAATTTCAATGTCCATATCTCCGGTGTTTCTCAACCGATTTTAATAAAATTTTCACAGATTGTTATAATTTTTATTAATAATTCAAATGCTATCTCAAAGTTTTCAAATTTCAAGATTTTGTTGTTATCGATCCCTTTTGTATATCGGAAACGGGACGAGCTTAAGTTCCAAATCTGGAGTCTCTAGCTCTTACAATCGCTTGGATCGGTTGGCTCATATATACGGACGGACAGACGGACATGGCTATCGACTCGGCTGTTGATGCTGATCAAGAATATGTATACTTTATGGGGTCGGAGATGCTTCCTTCTGCCTGTTACATACTTTTGCACAAAACCATTATACCCTTTGTTCCCCTTTTTAATGGGATCAGGGTATAAAACTCAAAGTACTTATGATTTACGTTGTCGACCTCGGTCGTTTGAAGTTGGACAAGAAGTCATAAAGCGTAATTTTACTGTGAGTAATGCGGCCGCCACGTATAGTGCAAAACTAGCTACGGTGGGAACTAAAGCTCGCATTAAAGCAAAGCTGGGACAATCGGTCTATTTAATCAAAGATTTAAAGGGAAAAAAGCTGGGACGATTTCACGAAAAAGACTTATGGTAATCGATTCCTTCGTCACACCCTTTTTATACCCTGATCCCATTAAAAATGGGAAAAAAGGGTACAATGAATTTGTGCAAAAGTATGTAACAGGCAGAAGGAAGCATCTCCGACATTATAAAGTATATATATTCTTTATCAGCATCAACAGTCGAGTCGATATAGCCATGTCTCCAGATTTGGAACTTAAGCTCGCCTAATCCCTAGGCAGTACTAGTTTGTTTTCGATTTTCGATAACTCATCCCGTTTCTGATATACACATGGGATCGATAACAATAAAATCTTTAATATGAAAAAACTTTAGATGGCATTTTAATTATTAATCAAAATAATAACAATCTGTGAAATGTTTATTAAAATCGGTTAAGAAACACCGGAGATATGGAAGTTGAAGTTGAGTATGCAGTATGCAGTATGGTCGTACACAAACGCACATACACTTGCAAGCACTGACTGTACGCGTAAAGTATAGGGATCAGGGTATCGTCTAGTCGGGATTTCTCGACTAGAGCCTTCTTACTTGTTTTATCAGCTTGTACCTCCACCCAGTGGGTGAAGATCAAACCTGTGCTGTGAACGTTCGATTAGAACCGATTTAATATCATTTTAAATTTAAATTCAAACCACAACGGTCTTCTTTGCCGCTTTGAGCGCCAAAATTCAAAGTCCGGCAACTCCAACGATCAGCTGATCCGCATGCAAGTCTGCACGGCTGTGCTGTCAACAGATGCACTATACTATAAATAAGTGAAATTAAGTTGAATTTTTATTACCGGCTGCCCAAGCTAAGCTTGCCTTGCCGCTGCCTTTTTCAAAAGTAAGCCAGAGCTAAATAGTTATCCAGTAAATACAGCGCCTGTTGTTTTCCAATCAAGTGCAACTTGCGTTTTTTTGTATAAGTGCGTTAAGTCAGACCCAAAGCTACCGCCCCGCCGCGGCACACCACAGAACAAAGGTTTCTTTTTCTTTTGTAAGTTCTCAATTAGAGGCATAATGTAAGCTCGCTAGGATGAACGAAGCTCGGCTAATAATGGAGGAGGCATGAAAGAGGAAAATGCTTAATAACTTTACCGGTTGCAGAGGCAAGAGGCGTTGATGCAAACGCCTACACAGGCATTACCAACCCTGCGTTCAGCGATACGAAGCGATGCTCATAGCGATTTGGTATCGAATGGAATAAGTTTTAGAATATATTGAAGTTATTAAATAGTGAACAGATGTACTTATTATTTTTGTATATTTTATTTAAAAACAATGCTCGTTTTGTGGTATTAAAACACATACACACATCAATACATGACATGAATGGACTAGGCGAAAACAAAAGCAGGTATAAGTAAGTTTAAAACAAAAAAAAAGATGTAAATAATTATAACAAAAACAAAACAACCAAATAAGAACTTAGAGTAATGGCAATTATAAATATAACAATAATATGAAGCACATTAGAAAGATAAGAACACCAAAATTAATTTAATATTAAGCCGACATGAAGGCATCAGAAGAAAATGTTTAAAGTAAACCACAATGTTCAATAATATAAAATGAAATCATTTAAAATGGGCACCTACGTATTTGACACGCACTAACATTTATATGGTAGAATTCCAGATATCCATTAGATTCTACAGGTAGGGCGGGTAAAGAAGATGAACAGCATCACCAAGTTCTACACCTTCTACATGTCTTTAGATCATTCGACTTTGGTCCTCCCAATTCCCGAACTGTCTACGACTTTTGTTATTGTGAAGCGTGTCAGAAAAATAGCTGTTCCAAAGACAAAGACGTTACAAAATGAAACTATAATAATATCACATATACCGAAAACTCTATTACAAAAAACTTTATATTCAATAATAACATATCCAGACGAAGAAAATAATATTTTAAACCAAACTATTGGAGATAAATATTATTTACACAAGAATAAAACTTATTCAGCATTAGAAAAGAAACTAATAACAAACAAATGTATTAACGGTATCTTGAAACAAACGAAAGTTGAATGTAAATTCAAATGTAATACTAACTTGGAACTTACCTAAAGTCACACTTAATCAAAACTGTATACCACATAAGATTGAAATTTTAGGAAACAACATTATCAAAGCAACCAAACTATTCTTTGTTCAAATACAAAACTTTCCCAAAACAAATGATAATAAAATATAAGAGTAGTGCAGCAACGACACCACCCGTCGAAAATGAAGACAAGCCAACCGTGGAAAGCGCCAACGACTTAAGGATGTACCCTACATTGAACGCTTGAGGAAAAGCCAATTTCTAAAGGACGAGAAAGTGATATGTTCAGATCACGCAAATCCCTCATGTCCACTCTCACAACACACTCACAAAGTATCATACATCATGCCAACACCCTTCCTAGAATCATAGCAGGAAAGACCGTAGCATAACAAAAAACGCAATTACCAAAGGAAAAGCACGCTTAGATGGCAGGTCAAAGTATCCTGCAACATCCCAACACCCTTCCTAGAATCAATCAGGCAAGACCATAATGCAATTACCAAAGGAAAACTTTGCGTAGATTGCTGATGATAGTAATAAAACGGATAGTAATAAAACGACTAGCATAAGTAGAGTTACATTTTGTACACCAATCTGTTAAGACAGTATCGCGAACGTCGTAATACTTTCTTGAAGGCGTACTCGTGTTCAGTGAAAATTTGTTATCCTTAAAACATTTTTTTTTTCAAAAGTGACTACGCAAGGCAAAAGTCAAAGAATTTGTTTTATTTTTTTTTTTGTGAGGAATAAATTCTCACTAAAAACAAAATTTTGGAAGCAACGTTGGTCCAAGCCCTTGGTCAAATCCGACATTTGAAGAACTACTAAGAAGAGTATACAACACATATTTTGGAGGAAGCAATCTTTTATAATACTAAATTAGTTAGTAATAGAAAGTAATGCAGCAAATTCAACATTATACATCAATGCATTAAACAATACAATCAGAGGTGTAATGAAAGATTACCAGACAGGTTATACATGCAGTTAGCCAGATACGATAAATGTTATCCAAAAAATCAACAAAATTATAACCCACAGTATAACCCAAATCATAGAAAACAAAACAAACGAACCAGTCTTAAACGAACAATTGCACAACGAATATCAACAAAAATTATATCAAGGCAGAATGCAAAACCCAATCAATTATCAATCAGATTGTAATTATACCAGACCGCCTAACCAATCCATAAAAGACAAAGACCTAGTAATAGTGGACAATCAAAAATAGACTGGACTGAAAATTTGCATCAAACAGCCTCGGAAACGAACACTGAACACTATTCATAAGAATAACTATGAATATGCAAGAATTGAGATGCTTAATAGATACACGGTCTTCAATAAATATAATGAACAAAAATTTATTTAATTACAAAACTTCTAAAGAAAAATTACTTGTCAAAAAATAAGTGGAGAAGTAAAACTAAACACAAGCAGAAACTTTACATACATAATTTTTCCAAAAATTTTGACATGCTCTTAGGCCGAACGTTCTTTACGGATTGTCAAAGCGAGATCAACTATGAAGACAAGTTTGTTGGACTTAATAATTTTCAATTTTTATTTAAATATAATAACAAAAATAAAGAAGAAGAAAATAAAGACCCACCATTAACAACAGATGTGCATATAGCATATGCATTAGAAAACGTATTAGCGGAAAGAAATCAATTCAGATTAGAACATCTAAACAGAGAAGAAAAATTAGCGTTAACCAAAGTTTTGTTGAAAAAAACGCAAGACATCGACTCTTCCATCTAACATATTCTTTGATAAAATGAAAGCCAATTCAGATCAGGCCATTGCCGATCTATTTGCTGAATTTTTTCAAACGACCTATAGCCCTTGTTTTCAACCAGTCGTCATGCCTTACCCCTATCACCTTAATGCCTCAAATTGCATTTTTATATCGGAAATCACAGAGAGCTCACTACTTTGTGATCTTCTGGTTATAAAGCCCACATTTTCTCCAGGACCTGATGGAATACCAAGGTGTATCTCCAAGTTGTCTGCTATTCCTAAGATTTTTGAGAAACTAATAACCTCTCATCTTCAACATCTTTGTAAATCTATGATTTCACCGTGCCAGCACGGGTTCATGAAACATAGACCTACCTCTACTAACTTACTAGAATTCACATCATTTGTTAATAAGGGCTTTGAAGACAAATTGCAAACTGATGTTATTTACATTGATTTCAGTAAGGCTTTTGACTCTGTAAATCACCTCCTTTTAATTTTGGGCTTTCCCAATAATCTTATCCTTTGGATTCAAGATTATTTAAATTTTAGAACTGCTGATGATGTAAAATTATGCATGTCAGCTGCAAGTCTTCTGTCTGGTCATAGACTGCAAAGTCACTTAGACAATTTTCAAACTTGGTGCAGAGTAAAATTACTGCATCTCAATTGAAGCAAATGCAAAGTTATGTCATTTTATAGGCGAATGCCTTTTTTTAATATCTATCTTCTGGATAACCTACCATTGGATCGGATTGATTTGGTTGAGGATTTGGGTATCTTAATGGACCCAAAGCTTAAGTTTGACAAGCATATTGCTTTAATCTCAAATCGAGCATCAAGTGTCTTGGGGTTCATTAAACGCTGGTCGAAGGAATTCGACGACCCCTACTTAACAAAAACTCTTTATGTGTCTCTTGTCCGACCTATTCTTGAATATGGATCTTGTATATGGTATCCCAAATACAGGACTCATCAGGATAGAATAGAATCGGTACAAAAACAATTTTTGCTCTTTGCCCTTCGGGGTCTTAACTGGGACAATAGTACTAATTTACCTGCTTACCACAGTAGACTTTTACTAATAAATCTTCCCTCTCTTAATCATCGTAGAACTATGCTAGCAATAACCTTTTTTCACAAATTAATAAATGTTGAAATAGATTCCCCCATACTAATTAACCAAATTAACTGTGCTGTACCTATTAGAAGTAGTAGACATTTTTTACCAATAGCCCTGCATGCTTGCTTTTTTAACTATGCTATCCATAACCCTTTTCGGATCTTATGTTCAGTATATAACAATCTTTCCCTTCTTATAACAAGTACCACTTCTGCATGCTCTCTAAAAAAATTATCTTACCTCATTTGTCTACATGTTCGCGATCTTCGTAACCGCACGTTACGCGGTGCGCCCCTCGGTCGGATGGGCGGGAGGTGGGTCGTTTTATGCTTGGGTCCGCGCGTTAACAAGCCGGTGCTTGTTATCGTTGGGCCACTTGAATGTACTGTCCGTTAGTACATCTACGTCCAAAAAAATATAAAATATTTAGCAATATACAAAATAGAGAGGGTGATTTTTTGGCTTTCACTAATACTGTTAAGCATGTCATCAATACAACAATGAGGAACCTTGTTATAATAAACCGTACAGATACGCACTAAACTTTGACGAGGAAGTTAACAAACAAATGACAGAATTTTCAACCAGAGAAGGATATTTCGAATGCACGAATGCCATTCGGGTTGAAGTTTGCACCAGTAACATTTCAACGTTGTATGAACAACCTCTTAGGAGATCTAATTTACAAAAGTCGTCTAGTTTACATGGATGACATAATAGTAATAAATCATAATATTCAAGTTCATTGGAAAAACACACTGTCATTAAAGAAAGTTTTAAGGAAACTTAGAGAAGCAATCCTAATACTACAGCTAGATAAGTGCGAATTTATGAAAAAAGAAACTGAGTTTCTAGGACACATTATAACAACTGAGGGAACAAAACCAAATCCAATTAAAATAAAAGCAGGTAAAGAATTTTCAATTTAAGACTACGAAAGAAATCAAAAAGTTTCTAGGATAATGTGGATCTTACCGAAAGTTCATCTTAAATTTCGCAAAAGTTCTGAAGCCAATGACAATAAAACTGAAGAAAGGAGCAAAAGTTAACGAAAAGGAGATAACAAACATAGAAGTTAAATTTACTCATAATATCAGACCCAATATTGGTATACCCATATTTTAAGAAAAAATTCTCACTCACTACAGACGCTAGTAATTATGCGTTAGGATCAGTTTTATCACAAGATCACACACCAATATTTTACTTACCGATCATAAAGCTCTCATTTGGTTAAATAACATAAAAGAACCTAACATGAAGTTACAAAGGTAACTTAGCAAAAAATTTCATGGGGAATATTTAAGACAGCGTCGCAGCGACAATACATAGCGCAAACGAAGATAAAGAAAATTGTATTCAAATCACAGAAAGGCCGTTGAATATTTATAATCACCAAGTGGAATTCATAAAAGGAAATATCGAAGAAATAAAGAAAAAGAAAATAAGCTATTTTCACAAAACTAAGATTATAATCACTCACTCATCCTTACTTGCATCGCAACGGACGTGTTTGTTTTGTGCTCTTCGCTTTTTTTTATGCGTTTAATTTCAGTTTTTTTTTTCCGCGACTTTATGTTGATATTTTGTTTTTGTGTTTTTACACTTGCGCTCTTTTAGTTTTTTCTGTCAGCGCTCTCGGTACGTTTTTGTTTGTGTTATTGCCTTTGTGAGTACAAACAAACTTTTACTACTTTTAACCCTAGACTGACCCTAAGCTTTTCAGTGAAGTATTAACTTGTTGGATAAATAAAAATATCTAATCCTCTTATTTTAATGTATTTAAAAAAATAAAAATAAAATAAATCTAATAAAATGTCCGTCTGTTGTTTCAAGGGCTGCCAAGTTCGAGCTAATACGGAGATGGCTTTTATGGGCTGCAGGATGTACCCATATGTCGCACATGAAAAATGTGCTGGCCTTAACAGCCGAATCATTGATTTAATGAGCACTACAAATCTAGAGTGGCCATGTTGGTCTTGTTTGTTTTCAATGAGAAAAATCTCTTGAATTATTCTCCAAAGCGCAAAAAGGCCGATGTTCGGTAGTTATCGGGTCCTGTCATGTCTGACAATCCCCCAAACGCTCTAGAGCCCAAAATTAAAAATAAAAATAACGTAACAAATAAATCTCCTGCCCCAGTCTTTAAAATAAACGAAATGTCAGATGGAAACAATATAATACCCATGGATGATGTGGAAAGTAGAGTTGACGCAGATATAATCAGAAAATTTGTTGCAGTTCCACCTAAAAAACAAATATTTGTTTTAAGGCTTCCCCCTGATTTAACATCAGATGATGTCAAGGTCTACATTAAGGCCAAATCAAAAGCCGATTTCACGGTGGAAAAGTTTAATTTCAACTACACTAGGAACATTGCGTCTTTTAAAATCAGTGTTTCGAGTCAAGATTTCAGCTTTATTTGTTGCAAAGAATTTTGGCCGGAGCACATAATAGTAATCGAATATACTGCCATGAAGAAACGGCCTTCGATTGTATCTCCCCCCCCCCCCCCCCCCTGGTTCTATGGATATAGAATTTGTTGCTGTTAAGTTGTCTTTTAATGGTGTTGGTATTTTTATAACTTGTTCGTATATACCCCCTACCTCTGATAACTTTGTTTACGATGCTCATTTGTCTGCTATACTGTCCGTTTCTGGCATGCTTTCCGATCGCGATATCCTTGTAGTTCTCGGTGATTTAAATATTGCTGAAGCTACTTGGATTTCTTGTCCCGACTCTGGCGCTCTGACCCCCTCGGCACAGAATGAATTCTTGATTGATTTACTTGGGATATCATTGAATCAAATAAATGATATCCCAAATTCTCTTAATAAAATGCTTGATCTGGTTTTTGTTTTGGATCCATCCTCCTCATCCATTACCCGATCACAGCCCATATCTTATCCAGAAGATTTATACCACCCAATGTTGGAGGTATCGATCACTTAACCCTATCGGGGGCCATGCCCCAGTAGAAATCGTTTAAGCCGAGTACGTCAATTTCGGCCCTGACTGACTGGTCTACCCTCTACGGGTCTGACAATTTGAACGTGGCAATCAGTATTTTTTATAATACTTTAAATTCTTTATTTGATTTGTGTGTCCCTTATGGAAAGCCAAACAGGTCAAACAAAGCTGTATGCTTTACCAGAGAGTTGACAATTCTAAAAAATCGTAATTCGAAACTGTAGGAGAGATTTAGAAAATCAAGCTCTGCGTTAGCTTGTTCTGCATAACGGATTGCTCGTTCCAATTTATCAGTCCTCAATAACAAATGTTATAGGAATTACCTGACTAGGTGTAGATTACAGTTTCAGCAGGATCCTAAACCGTTTTTTGATTTCGTTAATGAGAAATCCATCTAACTTATCCTTTGATGAAATGAAAGCCTACTCAGATCAGGCCATTGCCGATCTATTTGCTGAATTTTTTCAAACGATCTATAGCCCTTGTTTTCAACCAATCGTCATGCCTTACACCTATCAGCTTAATGCCTTAAATTGCATTTTCATACCGGAAATCACAGAGAGTTCAAAACTTTGTGATCTTCAGGTTATTAAGCCCACATTTTCGCCAGGACCTGATAGAACACCTAAATGTGTTAATTGTTTAGTTTGTCCGTGGAGCTATGCTCTTTCCCAAAAATTTGGAAAGAGTCTTATATTGTTCCTTTGCACAAAAAAGGAAACAAATCTTATGCTCAAAACTATAGGGGTATCTCCAAGTTGTCTGCTATTCCAAAGATTTTTAAGAAACTAATAACCTCTCATCTTCAACATCTTTTTAAATCTATGATTTCACCGTGCCAGCACGGGTTCATGAAACATAGACCTACCTCTACTAACTTACTAAAATTCACATCATTTGTTAATAAGGGCTTTGAAGACAAATTGCAAACTGATGTTACTTACATTGATTTCAGTAAGGCTTTTGACTCTGTAAATCACCTCCTTTTAATTTATAAACTTAAACTTTTGGGCTTTCCCAATAATCTTATTCTTTGAATTCAAGATTATTTAACCTTTAGATCTCAGAGAGTCTATTTTAATGGCTCAATTTCTAAAGCGGTTCAGGTCACTTCTGGTGTTCCACAAGGAAGTCACATTGGACCGTTATTGTTTACACTGTTTATAAACGATTTTCCGTCTGTTGTAAATCATTCTCGAATACTAATGTATGCTGATGATGTAAAATTATGCATGTCAGCTGCAAGTCTTCTGTCTAGTTATAAATTACAAAGTGACTTAGACAATTTTCAAATTTGATGCAAAGTAAATTTACTGCATCTCAATTGTAGTAAATGTAAAGTTATGTCTTTTTATAGGCGAATGCCTTTTTCTTATTTTATGGATAACTATTCTATTTTTTGGATAACCTACCACTCGATCGGATTGATTTGGTTGAGGATTTGGGTATCTTAATGGACCCAAAGCTTAAGTTTGACAAGCATATTGCTTCAATTACAAATCGAGCATCAAGTGCCTTGGGGTCATTAAGCGCTGGTCGAAGGAACTCGACGACCCCTACTTAACAAAAACTCTTTATGTGTCTCTTGTCCGACCGATTCTCGAATATGGATCTTGTATATGGTATCCCAAACACGGGATTCATCAGGATAGAATAGAATCGGTACAAAAACCATTTTTGCTCTTTGCCCTTCGGGGCCTTAACTGAAATGATAGTACTAATTTACCTGCTTACCACAGTAGACTTTTACTAATAAATTTTCTCTCTCTTGCTAATCGTAGAACTATGCTAGCAATAACCTTTTTTCACAAATTAATAAATGGTGAAATAGAAGTAAGAGAAATTTTTTACCTATAGACCTGCATGCTTGCTTTTCTAACTATGCTATTGGTCAGATGGGCGGAAGAAGGATCGCTTTGTGCTTGGGTCCGCACATTGTTAACGAATGCGAAATCTGTAATATATCAAAAGTGGAAGACAAGACTCAAAACACGCTACAATAAATGGTAAAGATTGGTTAGAAGCAAAAAGAGCATTGTTAAGAATATTCAAGGAAATGGGAAACCGTTAGAAATAATAGCAGTCAAAGACTCAGCATTCATGAGTGCAGCACTAAAAATTTGGTTAGATTCAGAAAACGTTAAAATTAAACGGCATATCAGACGTAGAACGGTTTCACAAAACAATCAACGAAAAATTAAGAATATTTAACACCGACACAAAGAAAGAAAATAAGTTAACAAAATTCGAAATAATACTTTACACTGATAACCATAAAACGATACTGTAGAACACCAGCAGATATATTCATTTATGCCGGATCACCAGCATACAATACAAAATTGAATAAAATTAAAAAGATCAACAAGCTAAACGAAGAAAGAAAAACTTACGAAGTAGATACAAACTTTACAAATGCCATTTATCAAATCAAAAACAACAAATACATTCAGGAAAACAGGCATAATAAAAAAGTTAAATAGCAAACATTTCGAAGAAACGAATAGAGGAAGAAAAACAATACGTTACAAATCAAAATTCAAAAAGAAAAAGGAAATAAACATAGCAAATATAATAATAATTTCAGGTCAACTACTAAAGATTCATCTACCGGTTAATCTGCTAATAATGATAATACTAACGTAAACAATAACTCAGAGTAATACCCAGAATATAGAAATAAACCAAGTAAAAGCACAAAACGCAAACGTTTTATTTAAAAAAGGGCTCATTGAGCTTACCTTCAGCTTTCGAATAACATGACTTAACAGTAAACTTACCAAAAACCGAAAATACCGAAAAAGATTTAATATCTCAGACACACGATTTTAGTGGTCTACCCCAAGTAGAACATCTAGTAGAAAAACTTCATAGAAAAATGAACGAAATAAAAATAATATTAAAAGACAGAAATGAGGACAAAATACTAGTATTTATTTGTGTATTCACTTCAGACGACAAAAAAAAACTTACAGAAAAAATATGCAATTTACAGGCAAATAGCACACAGGTGAACGAACTAAACAAAGTCATAGAAGCAGTCAATCATGGGTCAAAAATATTTGACGGCATGACAGAGCCCTAACAACAAAACACAAAACTAAGTTTATTGTTGATTAACTGACAACAATTCAAAGATATTGAAATGGGGATGCAACTGACCTGTAAATTTTAAGCCAAAATTACTAAAACCTGATTATTTATTAAATGTCGATTCAGAACAAGTAAGAAGGCTCGGAAGAGCCCGACTAGAAGATACCCTGAACCCAGCTATTTAATATTATTTAATCAATCATATATAAAAACAAAATATATAATGTTCACTATCCTTACTTAATACTAAGGGAAATCCCATTGTGGTAACTATAAACTGTCTCAAAAGTCCTGGCGCTTATTTCCCCACTTGAAATATTTGAAAAGGCCCAATCAATGTGAGAGTCACAATTGGTAGAGGACGTTTTCAAATCTAACAAGCACCTAAATCCTTTTCTAAGAAGTTCGTTATGAATAGGCCCACATCTATCGAACTTACTTAATCTCAAATTAAAATCACCTAGTATTATACAATTGTTATTCAAAAACGAATACTGCTGAAATATATCCTCAAATTCTGTTTTAAATGTTGACAGCGGATAGGATGGACTTTTATAAAAAACAATAAAACTAATAATTTAAACTGGAAAATACTAAATTCGAAAACGACTTATCCGGATCTTTCTCTACCGATAAAACAATTTGAAACATCGCCAATTAATTTATTCCTAACGTAAATGACGATTCCCTGCTTGAGGCACTACCTCACAATCCATACGGACAACAATAGTAAACCCTGGAATATCAATATTTTCGTGTGCGTACGATGAAGCTTCAACGAAACATAGAACGGACGACTGTAGCATTAATTTATCTGCCATCTTCAATGTGGCAATGAAGGCTTTCTGTATTTTGGAATAAAATATCTAAGGCGGAACTGTTAAGTAAATGATCGAAATGTGTTTGAAGAATTTTTTCTGTCCGCAATAGCTGCAACTGGTTTTGAACCTTGTCATCAATTTTGGGAGGTCTGGGAGGTGTAAAGTCTCCAATAATAAATAAACCCGATGCTGTTGTTGCCCTACTACAAGCTACGTATACTGCAGCACGCTGCATTCGAGGGCAAGTGTGAACCACCACTTTGCTATCCGTAGCTCCTTGACTTTTATGTATAGTTATACCTTCTGCTAGTACAACTGGAAACTGCTTACGGTCAATGTTAACTTGCTCGTTTCTTTTATATTAAAAATTTTTAACTATTTTGTGAATTAGGGTCCATGATGGTTCTGTGCGATGTGCACACTTTGAGCGAGCAAGTACTCCTTCACTTTCCTTTAAAAATTTCATCCACAAAGTACTTGGAGTAGGTGGATTGCTAGATTCATCAAAATCTATGTGCATTAAAATGCCTATTGCACCGTTAATTAACCCATCCCCTGTATCTACATTGACCGTAATCATATATTTGGCAGTTGTTTTTAAAAGAAGTGACATACACAGCCCCAGTGTCTTGGAAAATTTAAAGCCACGTACCGCGTCTAAAATTCTAACCCTATGTGCGGTATTTAAATGAGTAGCTTTGATATAATATTCAGCGGTAGAAAAATATTGGTCAGTGGGAATCGAATTTAGTTTTGAAATATTGAATTTATGTGTTGCCGCATTTGTACTAAAAAGATGAATTGCATCATCGGGCACCTCCGATGGCTGACAAATGCGCGAACGAATAAGACTAATATCATCGGCTGTCATAAGACCCGATGCCATATTATTTAAAGCAGACGCAAAAGTTGGTCCTCCCTTTGTCGCATTATTTCTAGTTAGTTCAAAATATTTAAAAAGGTCCCACAGAGTTGAACCAAATGTTGCACTGTAGGGATCATTCGAGTTGTATTCAAAGATCCAACGATCACCTACTGGTGATAACTGTCGTAGATCACCGAAAACTATGACAGAAATACCACCAAATGGAGAAGAATTTTTAAAAATTTGTTTAAGACGGGAGTCCAATTGGGCAAACATTTTAGAGCCAACCATAGATATTTCATCTATAATAATGAGTTTTAGGTCAATCAACCAAGAATGCAATGTGTTAACTAAATCATGGATTAAGGCCCTCAAATCTGAACCACATTTGTTAACTGGGAGTGAAAACATGGAATGCGAGCCACTGATTCCGAAAGCTGCTTTTCCTGTGGGTGCGCATAAAAGTATTTTAACAGAAGTTGGATCTGTTCCTGGCTTGTTATCGCAAAACTGACAAAAACTGATAAATTGCTAAAATAAGTCGGCTCTTTCCGACGCCAGCACCAACCACCTACAACAAATACATAGAACACAGATTTGTTGTTGGCATTGTGCAAAACGTGGTTTAAATATTGCTTCTGCTCTTAAAGTAAGGGTCCTAACAATATCTGCTAAGCTCCCAGCTGAAAATAAAGCTGGTAGCTTAATCAATCGGACATTATCTCCTACATTTTCATCTGTATTACTGCCATCAACATTTAAAACATTTAATTGAGGATTTATTTCGGCAATCCTAATACTCTAAAATTATTATCTACTATGTCTACGTTATCTACGTGTACAATTTCTTCCTCTTCATCCCGCACAGCACTACTTAGTGCGTCCTGAAGTTCGTTATCGTCCAAACTATTGTATTTTCTACGATTATTTTCAACAATATCCCTAGTTTCGCTACAATATAATTCGCAATCCCGAGTAACTACTTATCTATATATATATACCCAAACAGCAGTAAACGGCTTCTTGGGCGGATATTTCAGTACTTGAAATGAATTTGTGACCTATATGTTGTAACTTTTGCTTGATTGTTACATTGCCCCTACTAACCTCACTTACTGCATCACGCATTAATTTTGAAATACCTCTCTAGGACTTGTTAATATAATTAACGACGTAACTGCAGCAAGCATAGGGATCTAAAATAAACTGAATATCAATGTTGGCTCGCTGCAGTTAAAGAAGATGAGTATTGTAAGCGTTAAGCCTATTAGCCGCAAGCGTTCGCTATAAAAGTATTTTGGGATTCTTAATACTCGACCTAAGTTCATTAATATAGCAATCATAAGTGAGGTTAAGTTGATCGCAGGACAAAAAGTTATTGAAATTACTAAAACGCTCTACACTTTCGCGATCAAACGGAAATTCTAAGAGGGTCTGAATTTTTTCAAAATTCTTGTGATGCGGTTCTATGTTTTCAGCATCGTCTTCTAACGGAAAAAGAATTTCTGTTTCGGGCATGGGAGGGTATGAAATACCGAATCTACAAATTTGGTTTCTCCTAATTTCGCACCTAGATGAGTGACCATGATTGTGGGTTTGGTCTTCTAAAAATGGAGCCACATCCGGGTTATTTGTATCAGTTGTAACAAACTGATCAATAAATGATTTTACTAGGGGAATGCTTGATTCATCATTGATGTCAAGTTTAGGAGCATCTTTCAGCCAAAACATGCCATGGACATGTTTGCTGAAACTCGACTTGCCAATAATATTTGATGACCCTATGACTACCGAATAAACCGCCTTCCTTCTTCATAAATTTTAGAAGCTGCCTAAATCTATAATCAAAATACCTAGCACAAGTTACAGGATCAGCTCTTATGAGACGGGCCTTGTCATTAAAATTAAAACTTGAGGCTAATTTTTCACTAATTTCTACCTTGTCAACGTTTTTTGAAGGCAAAACTAAGAGCTCCGTCCACCTAGTTTCAGCTGCTGAGAACGTTATAAAATATGTCGGAAGACCAAATTGCCTAATCATAGCCATAATTTTTTTTTCTCCGGTTCCCAGTGAGCGGGCGACGTGCGAATAATGCTTTTGTGCAAAAGTATGTAACAGGCAGAAGAAAGCATCTCCGACCCCATAAAGTATATATATTCTTGATCAGCACCAATAACAGAGTCGATATAGCCATGTCCGTCTGTCCGTCTGTCTGTGTGTATGAACGCGTCGATCTCAGAGACTGTAAGAGCTAGAGACTCCAGATTTGGAACTTAAGCTCGCCTAATCCCTAGGCAGTACAAGTTTGTTTTCAATTTTCGATAACTCTTCCCGTTTCCGATATACACATGGGATCGATAACAATAAAATCTTGAATTATTAATATCCAACACATGCACATAATTAGTTGACATGATATTGATCACCTGTAAAAATTTCATCAAAATCCGTAAAGAAAGAAAGAAAGAAACTTAGAAGTTACACCAATTTCTATATTTGTATTGATTAAAGACCACACCAACAGGCAGCTTGCACATGCAGGCATGTGTATGTGCAGCATAACCCGCGTGCAACATAAGTACACAACTGCTGCGCAGGGAACTTAAATTATTAGTGGGCACATTGAAAAGATCTGGGTCAGTTTGTTATAACATAAGCTGTGTTTGGTAATAAATTAAATGATGGCCTGCTTTATATGACCCTTTAGTTTCTGTTGTTATAAAGAAAATGGGTTTATATTTCTACATGCGCTGCCTTTGATTTTACGACAACCCTCTAGTACCTTAGCTAAACAACACTTGCAACAACACTTGCACTTCCTAACCTGCTTACTTGCTAAAATTAGCAAAATAATGGGGTATTTTGGCAATGGAATACGTTTTAGGGAATATTTGTCAATAAAAAATGTCAACAGTTGTCCTTTTAGTAAAAGAGGTTGACTTCTTGAATGTCATTACGGTGACGTTGAGTTAGTTAACTACAATCTACAAATCGATCGGTTGTGTAAAGAGTTGTAGAACTTTGAAAATGAGCCAAGTATGCAGTGTGCGCGTACACACACACCCATTGAATTTATACCAAAGTTGAGATTGTCAATTTTCGACTTTTTGTTCTATCTGCTTGCTAGTAAAGACTTTATATAAACTTTGTGCAATTCGACTAAATACCAAATTAACACTAACCATAAAATAAACGTATTTTGTATTCATATACCTAACTTTAAATGTCTTTATATTAAAAAAACTTATATTAACAATTTCATTTACTTTAGTTGAATATTGTAATAAAGGGTACTAAAATAACATTGTGCAGCTTGTGCGTTCCAGCAACGTCAACCATAACGTGTTGCTGTTGCTTTTGCCTTTTTGCTTTTTGCTTATTCCCGTTAGACGAACAGATATGCATACACAAAAAAAAATACATGCAGCAGGCCAGCTGCAGACGTTTGCCGTTGACACAAAAAAATTTTATAATACAAACAAATTTATTTCTTAGAAATGATTAAAACATATAATATATGCATAAAATGTATAAAAAAAACCCGAAAAAATTAAAAAAAATTAAGAAAAAAGATCTTTCAGTACGAGGGTTTAATCTCGGCTAGACCGTTGCTGAAGCAAAAGTACATACAGCTGCGCCACGGTCAGATGCTAAGGTCAATAATGTACTTTAATATACAAGCTTATTTCTAATAGCTTGTTTTTAGCTTTACACTTCTTGTAGTCTTTTCTTTGAATGTGTGTGTAAATTTTCATTTATGCTTCGAATTTTTAATGACCCGGTTGTGAATTTAAAAAGTATAAATAATTGCAAAAACCATCAGATTTTTTCAAATTTAAATAATCTAAGATAAATAAAATAATAATTAATAAATATCGTGAATTGTAAATTGTTCATAGTCTTTGTTATTATGATGAGTGCAAAATTAGTAAACAACTGCTGCGCAGGGAACTCAAATAATTTCTGGAGAAATACAAACTTCGAAATCTATCGGCTGTGTAAGAAATTAAACTGTGATTTTGCAAGTGCTTGTGTCGAAAAATTTTCTGTGTGTTTACGAAATTGTGTAAAGTTGTTGTGGGTGTTAATTATCTCGTCGCCAAGGATTTTGAAAATTCGCAAGTCTTTTTGTTAATTTTTCTAAATATTTAATATTCTTTTTCAAGACTTTTTTAAGTTTTTAATAATTATTAGTTTTAAATACATATATAATTTTAGCTTCATAGACATTTAATTTTCCCATACGCGTCCAATAAAAAATTTTGAATAAATATGCCTAGGGCAAAAAGACTATCAGCAGCGAGTAGGTCTCAGAGAATTAGGTCTAGAGATCAGCTAAATAGGTCCGACCCGAACTATACAGAGCAGGAAAGAATTATAAACACACTTTCTCAAATAGAGCGTAGGGATAATGATGAATTTAGACGTTCTGAGAGGATTAGGAATAGGGCACGTCAGGAGTTAAATAGAAGTAACAGTATAGTTAGGCAACATGAACAATTAGGTGATACTTCGCGTCGATCGAGGCGCCGACAAGACCCTGAATATAGGGCT